>JARHVA010001784.1:2817500-2982500 GCA_037957365.1 Torreya grandis
AACTTGCATGTTTGAAATTTATTTTGAATGATGAAGGATGATGAAAAATGATGATAGATCAAAAATTGACTCTTTATGATTGATTTGTATACTCAAATCTGGAAAATGAGTTATAAAAAAGGAAAGTATGTTTCCTCCTTAATGCAAAAAAATGATGTTGGTATGATTTTTGGATGTGGGGATGTACATGTGGCTTATAAAATGAGTTATAAGATGTAAAATATATTTTTCATCAATGCTAGATTGATACGATGTTGGTAAGTGAAAATGGGATATATTATGAGCCCAAGTTACATTTTGTGCCCGAGTTACATTATGATCCTATGTTGTATTGTGAGCCCAAATTACATTATAAGCCTAAGTTGTATTTCCAACCTAAGTTACATTTTGATCCTAAGTTGCATTAATATCCCAAGTTGCATTTCTATCCTAAGTTACATTAGGTAATTGATTTTGATGTGATTGTGGTCCTTGATATTGGATTTGAGAAGCTATAACATAATATTGATAATGTTGTTTGGTGAGAGTATCAAGATTAAAATGTGGTTCTTCATGAATAATTCTATTAATGGTAGATATAGTTGATTTCTCTTTGCTTTCCTATTATTATTGAAAATAAACATGTGTTTAGGGATGTCTTTCTCAATAATACCACAATAAGAAAAGATGAAATTTATGAATTTAATATTTTTAACATGTCATTGGGTTATCAGTCTAATTTTCTAGTGAATTTATTTATAGTGGAAACACAATTGCATGCTTTCCTCTCTACTATGAGAAATCAGACAGCATGGAAATAAGCACATAATAAATTTTTGGAATTGTAGAACACCATAGGTTTATGTATGAAAACTCAATTTATAGAGGCTTGTAAGCTTCTTGTTATTTTTCAACCCATGTACCATATGTAGATGAAAAATAAATACCATGAATTATTGTGAGCCAATGTAGTAGCTTTTAGATCTTTTATGAGCCAACATTTTACCAATTCTATCAAAGCAAGCATAACTAGGTGGGAGACTTTACCTATTGCTTTAAAACACAAGGAAGTCAAGAGTCCCACCACCATCAAGTGGAGTCTTAGGAGAGATAGAGAAATTGAGAAAATTATCTCTTAGTTCTTGGATGAAGGAGGTTCTAATGTATGGATTGGAATGAGATCTAGGCTTCTAATTCTTCTTCGTCCTTTATCTCTATGGCAGATTTGGCAAAATCAAGTAGAATAAGAATTTTATGCATGAATGAACACAATAGTATGAGATTATAGATTATTTCCTAGAGTTTATGATGATTGGGGGCACCATTTTCAGATTTATGATCTCAATCAACAGCTAGAATCTGGACTTTTAGATTAAAAACTAGTTCTTCCACTAGGCTTGCAAGAGGACTTACAAAAGGTAAAGTGTAGGAGATAAATGACAAGCATTCCATATAGCTCATTATATCTAATACATATTGTCCATAAGTATTTACTTTTGGTTATATATTGTGTTGTATTCAATATTTAAGGTCTTATCTAAGTAGGAAATGAATGCAATTATCCTTTGTTTGTATATGATACATTGTTGATTTTTTATCTTGTTATTATGTCTAACTTGGATGAAATGAGCATAGTTTTGTGTATAAAAATACATCCTTATTGTGGGATCATTTTGATAAGATATGAAATATTTTTAAAAACTCTTTTTGGAAATAGTTTTGAATATTTAGTGAATGAGCTCTGAAGATCTAATGCTCTGAAGATGATCCAAAGATGCTTTGAAGGTGCTCTAAGACCTATACATAATGCTTCAAAGACACCTAGGCATGCTCCAAAGATGTCCAACTAGATCCTATATATCAAGATACTAATTCTAAAGATATATCTTCTATATAAATAGACTTTTCATATTTAAATATCTTATTTTTAGACATTACTATTCATAGTAATGGTCTAAAATGATCCAAATATATTTGTACTTCTATTTTTTTAAATAATATAAAATCTTTGGATCTATGTTAGTTATTTTCAGTTGATTAAATTCCAACACCTTCCTATAAGTGTGGGGATCTAATTCCTAGATCTTCTATATGTTGAATAAACAAATTTGGTCATTTGGATCACCAAATTTTGTATTCTGTGAATAGATGTTGAGGCATGCTTTAAATACATGTTTCCTTCTAATTCCAAATAGTTTTTTAGAGTTACAAATTTAGTTAATCATTGAGTTAATTAGAATAAATAGTCCAATGTAGTTTCACATAATTGTATATGTTATTTTGATAATGAAATAAATTTCAACATTCCTTTTCATTATCGAGTAAAATTTGTTCCTATTCTGTGGAAGGAGCAAGGGCCCACTTCTCTCTGAAGATCAGGATAAATTGGTACTTTTAGTTATAGTTTAGAATTATTTCTTTAATTCATGTATAATTCATTCACTACAAAGTGTGATTTCCTTTTAAACATAAGAGTGATTTCCTTTCAAAGCAAAGAGTGATTTGTTTTCAATGCAAGAGTGATTTCCTTTTGAATGCAAGTGTGATTTCCTCTTCAAAGCAAAGCATGAATTTACTATTTAATGAAAGTGTGTTTACATTACATTTAAATGTTGTTTCAATTCAATTCAAGTGATTTTTATATATGTAAGAGTGTGTCTTTCAATTTCATAGGAAGTAAAGTTTGTTAACTTATCTCCATATTTAGAATCTGTCAGGAAGCAGTTTAAGTGACAATAGACAACATCTTCACATTCTAGAATATCACACTATCCTACCCAATCAGGCAAGTCAAGTAAAGACACCATAATGTCTTATGCTATATGTTTAAGTTATGGATTTTGATGGTGTAAATACTATAGGATATATTCAATTAACAAACCTTTTAGATTTACCTTTTTGCAAATTAGAGTTAGAGTCTTATTTACTATTTTTAAGATTTAGATATCATAGCAAAAGTAAACCCCCCAAATATGGAATTGTAAACTCCAATATCCAATAATATCATTGCATATATCCTTGGATAGTGGTCCAAGTATAAAATTACACCAATCCATTGATTGGTTAAATGAGAGGTATAATGATAACATATCAAATCTTCATTCTTAAATCATTTCTCTTTACACTACATGAGTCTGTAGCTATTGAGTGAGTCTGTAGCTACTGATTGGGTGAGTCTATATCTACTAGGTTATTGTGAAGTGACTAAGTGAGTTTATATCTTTAGGAAATTCTAAAGCTACTGAGTGAGTTTGAAGCTCTAGGTGAGTCCATATCTACTGAGCTAGTCTGAAGCTCTAGGTGAGTCTGTAGCTTTCCCTTCACTTTGCCTCTAACATCAATGACAATATTATAACATGAAATTAGATACATAAAATTCATTCAATACCTTATATATTGCATGGGTGTGTTAAATACATTCATAAAAATTGGGTAATTATAGTATCTAGAATTTCATATGAGCATCCACTCGAATAAGAGAAATTTATATGTAGATAGTTAATTATCAAACATACTACGGTTAATATTCCATGAAAGGGTGAGTGATGTAAAATCCACTTTCCTAAACAATTATTACTTAAGATACCATTGTATCAAAGACACATAATGGATTACAGGAAATCCTTATCTACTATGCACCATATTCCAATATCCAAAGAACCTAAATATGTTCCTATTACAGATACTTAAAATAAAGCACAAAGCATTCAATGATGAGTTCCACTAACCCCTAATCCTTTTATTATAACTTCATGACCACATATTCATACTATACATTGCAAAGCATTATAGATCTTACAGTGCTAGATATTACACCTATACATCATCCTTGACAATACCACCAGATTATTACACTAAGTTCCCAATGGGGAGATATAGAATCCTTTTGATGAGATGATAGGATAAGATTTTATTTTCAAATATTCCAAAAATACAAAAAAAATATAAAATATAAAATATTCAAAATATTTTTCAATATTTACATGTTCTATTAGCTTTTTGGCATCTATGTTTTTAGTTCTATCTTGTAGATAACATATCATCTATTTATATATACACATGTTTCACACATATTTTAAATGTGATAAAAGCATACCCAAGCACATGATCTATGAACATTTGGATGTTTGAACTTCCCTCCACTCATGTCATATGTAAATTAGGGTAACCCTCTTTGTTGATCATGAAACACCCATGTTACATTATTCTATGATCATTTATCATTATCATGTTTGAGCTTATATACTTACACATGCCTTTATCCATGCTTATATAATTTTTAGTGTTATAGATACAATATGTACTCAACATTTTTTATTAATACATATATATAGGGACTAGTATAATATGTTTATAATATTTACTTATGTTCCATGATTTCCATTTGTGCACTTCCTTAAATGTATTTCCTTGCTTGTTATTGTATTCCTTGTCAGAGCATTTAAATATGCTCCATTGTTTCCAGCACTCATGCCTTTGTTCACTTAATTTAAAATTTTAATGTCATTATTTATTGTATGGACATTTAAATATGTCATTTCTTGCCTTGTGAACATTTGACTAATTCATGTCCTTTTGATTTTTTATAATTTAAACATAACCCTTGTTTGAGGTCTCCTTAGACCATTGTATTTTTTATTTGATTTTGAGTGCTCTTGTATGTGAGCTTGATTACTTATTTATCTTTTATTTTTACTATGTAGACATTTTCATGATTCACATTCATGCATCTTAGGATTTGATGTAATCACATACTATGTTACTCATTGCCATATCTAGTTATATATGCTATTATATGCTACATGATCCACACACATATTATGTAATTATCTTATCCTTTTGAGGTAAGGTAACTACCATTGTTTACTTCCCCTCACCTAAAATGTGGGGCGGGGAGGGGGGGAGGGGCATGTTATAGAGGAATGACTTTCACACCTTCATATTTTTATATTTTAGTGGGGTCATATAAAAAAGGCATGACTTCCACACTTGGACCACTTCTCATATTTTACATATTCAATGAAGGCATGCCATGGGAACATATCTTCCACACTTATATAAATTATAAATAATACAAGTTTACAGTTATATGATTTAGATACACATTTTGGTAACATTATATACATTAGTACCATTTTTATATATAGGTTTTAGCTAGAGATATATATGAGGTGTATATGACATGCAAAGGGAACATTAAATTACAAAATAAAAATTAGTTTTAGATTTACAATACTGAGATGGAATTTATCATCACTACGATGGATTTTACAAATTGTTATTGATTCAATCTATTGTAGTAGTTGGTTCACTTTTGGCAAGGTTGAGATGATTAAGTCACTCAATATTACCAAGTTTATAGGATGGAATGAACAATTAATACACACTTACCATATTTATAGTGTGAATTCAATAGATTTCTCATGCTCACCATGTTATAAATATGGTTGGGTTGCATGGTTGAGTTAACCTCAATTGTCAGGTGGAAACTCACCTTTTCTCTGAGGTTGGTGACAAATTGTCTTCATACATACATACATACATACATACATACATACATACATATATATATATATATATATATGCACTTTTAGGTTTTACATTTATCTTAATCTCAGTTTTAAAGATTCATAATGAAACATGTTTTCAAATCAAATTGCTAAAAAAGGCAAAGTGGTTGCATCAATAACTCTTAACCTACTCTCTTTACTTTCAAATATTTTAAATTATTTCCATTTTAGATTATATGAACTAATTATATGATGTAACATTATATTGTTTGCAAGTCAATCACTACCAAATCACTTAAGTGGGACTCACGTAAAGATAAGGTGTGTTATACACATCTAGGTACACATTTCTTCCTCTAAACTAGTAATAACATTACTAGATTAAAGGGTGAAATTTAGATATTAAACTTGAATTATATAAAACCTTAGTCTTATATACTTGGAAATTACTTATAAAATGTACCCTTCAGTTCTTAGACCTTCCTACTACTAAAAGGATTTTATCTACTATCCCTTGTTCCTATTGCTTATCTTTTAGTCTAACCATATGTTATTATGATTACCAATCCTTTTATGCTACTAAAAATATCATAAATTTGACTCTTATTATCTTTTACAAGTTTTGGACCTATATATGTTTTCTAACTTCCTAGAAACTTGCATCCCAGTTAGATGCATATGTTGATATAAGTATTTTGTGCCAAACTAAGTGTTTAGTGCCATAAATTTATCAAAATTACATTTTTAACATGTCCTTATGGTTGGCCTAAGTGATTTAATACAATATATTTCTTAAAATTATTGGTATATATGCATGATCAATCCTCATTCATTCATCACCTTACAAATATCTATCAACCCATAAGGCAACTTAATAAAAGAACTCAATCAAGCATTCAAGTGAGAAAATCTACCTTATTCATCTCTATTTACATATTAGGCATATAATTAGTATTCCTTCATGTCTAAAGTATTGAAGGAATATCTCATGAGTCACATTTTATATATTACAATCTAGGTCACTCTATGAACTTGTTTATCACACATTGCATCCTTATGCACACAAGCCAACACATAGGACATAATTACATAATTTTGAGGCCATATTTGGAGTATTGACTATGTAGATAGCACATTAATAGAGGAGCCCTTGGGATATCTCAATATTGTGTGCTCACTAACCCATTTTTCTATAGTTACTCCAAGGGTGAGAAAGCTAGGGTTTTTATCATTTGACAAGGAACAACAACCTATGAATGAGATCTAAAACCACTAAATAAAATGTGACAAAAAAATTAGAAATTTTAAGGTGGTTACACCTAGATCCAATTATTATTATACACTATACACATGTTTCCAAATCAGATAAGTGCATCAGTGTAATTATCCTAATTTGATGCAAGCATCCAAGGCCACATAGTGTAAATTTCCAAAAATTATGATTAATCTAGAATATATATCTAGTCTAATTGCAAATTGTTTCACATAAAATCTAAAAGTGCATAATAAATCAATTAAGTACTCTTATTTTTCATTTATTGTAACATCAATCAATAGTTATACTTTCTATCCTTAACATATCTCAACATTTAAATTTAGAATATTATTTATTTGAGTTTACAATTAATTGGCCTAATATATATTTGATTATCATCCTTATGTGTATTCATTTATATATTATTAACCCTATAATATATTGATCCATCTCAATTTAGGGTTAAATAGAATCATTAAAAAGTGGGTGTAAAAGTTTTTTATTTAGGACAAAAGTAAATTTGTGAAAAGTCTTGTAATTGTGTATAAATATGTTTAATAAAACAAGGGAAAAGGTTAATTTTATATGTCAAAAGGGGGGTGTTTTTTGTTGAAAGATGTAAAATTGTAAAGGGGGCAAATTTTTTTGTCAAAAACAAATAGGAGAGCCATGTCTAGGTTATTAATTTTAGCACCCTCTTCTTCCTCAAGAATATAATTTCATTTGTTAGAACCCATCAAAACCTAAAATTACCATGAATGGAATCCCAAGATGAAAAAAATACCCTAGTCTAGAGGCTTATGGAAAACTTTTTATGAAAATGTTCCGGCACTTACCTCAAAGAATGATAAATATACTTATGCATGAAAATAAGACAAGGTCATTGGATTAATCAATCTCAACATCTTAGAAAACCACTAGTTCCAATTTGTAGATGCCAATACTCCAAAATAGGTATGGAAAAAATTCAAATAGTTATTTTTCAAAATCAATGAATCCAAAATATTGTAACTAGAAACATAATTGACTGCTCTTTTGCCCTCAGAATTTCCTACTATTAATAAATTTTTGACAAAATTCAAGTTATTTAGATCATAATTAAAGGTTGGTGATAAATAAAAGAGTGTCAAGGAGTGTATTTTAATTTTTTTTCAAAATTGAAATGTCCACATAGTATCTTTGCTTTTGCTTCTTATACCATGATGGACGCTTTAGGTGATAAGATTAAATTACCTTATTTTGAGGTATTTTGTGAAAGACTTACTAGATATAAAACTAAGTTGATGTCCCTAGATTATCTACCTACTCCTAAACATGCACTAGTTTCCAATTCATTTAAATGAAAATCTACACCTAAGCCTAAACCTAAGCCAAAGATAGTGATTTGAAAACAACCTCCAAAATCTACCTCTCAATCTCCTAAATATTTTAAGTATACTAAGCATAAAAAAGAGGTTAAATGAAATAATTATGACCCTTGTGGATGTTTTATGGGTAATCATCCATACAAAAAATTAAATGAAAATATAAGCCTTAGATGTAGCCTTGAAAAAATCCCCTCCTTATTAGATCTCTTTAACAGGTAAAGGGAAATTAATTTATACTAGAGTTGAATCTACACCACATGATGATTGGATCTTGGATTATGATGTTTCACACCATATCACTAACTCTTATGATATTATTACTTCTCTTTATAATTTTAGTACTTCACATATTGTTATGGGAAACTTTTCATGAGTTTAAGTTTTGGGCTCTGACACAATTGACATGTAGGATTGTTGCATTAATAATGTATTGATTATATCCAAAATATCTTTTAATATTATTTGTGTATTATATTTTTAATTATAGTAAAATAAAAACTATGGAGTTTACTCAAAATGATGTTGTAATAAGATAATGCAAAGATATTAAAGAGATAGTAACTACAGTTTTGTGGACACTTTTGATAAGTTTGAATAATATTCTAGTTAATATCTTGTTTCTCTTGGTGATTCAGTGATAACATTGTGGCATGAGAGGATAGGGAACTTAAATTATAGATACATTCAAAAAATGAGTCCTAAAAATATTTTAAATGGACTTTCAAAGGTCTCTTGTATTAATGGAGTGTGTTTGGGATGTTTAGTTGAAAAATAAAATCAAGATCCATTTCAAGTAGTTAAGGACACAAATGTACATGCACCTTTAAAATTGGTACATAGTGACTTGATGAGATTTACAACTCACTCCTTTTTAGGAAAAAAATATGCACTCATATTCATTGATGACTTCACTAGACAAACTTGGGTTTATTTCCTCAAGCTACAAATGGATGTTTTTGATACCTTCAAGGATTTGAAATCAGTTGTATAAAAATAGTCATCTCTTCTACTCAAAAATATATGCATTGATAGTGAGGGAATATTATAGTAATGCCTTCCATGATTTCACTTGGCATATAATACCAATTCACTATGTCATACACACCCCAAAAAAATGGCTTAGCTACATGGAAAAATATATTTTTGAAAGAGATGGAAAATTTTATGCTTCATTCTAAAACTTTGGGACCAAAATATTGAGATGAGATCATTAATTATGCTAACTACATCCAAATTCACATGCCGCACAAAGTCATACAAAATATGACACCTAAGGAAGCTTGGTCATGATTCAAGCCTAATATTTATTACTTTCATGTTTTTGGAAGTATGACATGGGCATTTATTATAAATGATAAGAACACATATTTGGAGAAGAAGATCCACCGACTCATTTTTTTGGCTATTGTGAAGATCTAAAAGCTTAACTACTTCTTGATCCTATCACCAAATATTTTAAGGAACTACTTCCTACTACTGATGATGATGATGAGGATGTTACTTCCACTTTTCCTATTCAATGACCATAACCACCTCATTCACTATTTATGCTCAAGTGGACACAAATAACTCTATAGAAAACCTAGTCTTTGGTTGGTGATGCATCTAATTCTCATTTTACTCACTCACATACATTTGGTGTTACTATTCTGGGTCATTCCATTGCAAATAGATAACCCTAAGTGGGATGTTTCCATGCATAAAGAATATTATTAATTGATGATAAATAACACATGGGAACTTGTACTTCTTCCTAATGGAAGAAAACTTGTAAAATGTAAATGGGTATATAAGACCAAATATGTTGCATATATATTGATTGATAATTACAAAGCATGACTAGTAGCTAATGGATTTTCACAAGTTGAAAGATTTGATTACTGTGAAACCTTTTCCTTATAGGTAAGATTTCTTCAATTAGACTTGTACTTTCACTTGATGCTTCACATCATTGGTTGATCTATCATATGATATAAAGAGTGAATTATTGCATGGTGATCTCCATGAGGAGATATATATGGAAAATATTTAGTGTTTTGTGTAGGACTTATCATTAGATTGCAAACTCCAACATTATCTTTATGGCCTCAAAAAAGATCCTAGATTTTGGCACAATAAGATGGATAGTTTTATTTTATTTTTCTGATTTCTATCATTGTGATTCATAATACAATTTGTAGCTATTGAATCAAGGTGAGGATATATTGATATTGTTTTTGTATGTTGATTGCCTCATCCTCACTAGTAGTTCAGACTCTTTGAATCAATATATCAAGGGCAAGTTGGCAGATAGGTTTGAGATGATAAATATGGGAATTCTAAATTATTTTCTTGGTCTATAGGTTCAATAATTTCTAATGGTATCTCTATTAGGAAATATAAGTATTGTTAAAATATTATTCATCATTTTGGCATTGTTGATTGTAAACCTTCTCCCACTCTATATCAATCAGTTTTTTTATACTACTTGCATGACTCCTCTATTTGATATTATTTTGTATCCATAGCTTATATGTAGTAGTATATACCTAACAAAAAATTTGATAAACCTAAATTTAACAAGGGTTAGAGGGTGAGAAAAGGTAAAAGGATTGTTGGAATGTAAAAGGTGATACACAAGGAATAGATCAAGCACCTCACCCACTTAATGACATAATAAAACTAATACATTGGATATACTATCTTCAAACTAAGTGCACTATATAAATATTTCACATGGATGTAAGGGAACACAATGTAATTTTAAGAGGGATGATAAATGTTACATAGATAATACCTAAACAAACCCATGTATACACAACATGAGACCTACATAGGTTTTCATTTCTACATAGAGGTTTAGAGGGAGGATAATAATGAGAAGAACAAATGTTGATAGACAAGGATCAAAAACTATGAAAAGGCACATAAAACACAAAACATGAATAAATTTAAAACAATTCCTATTAATATCAAGGTCCAAGGAAATATTACAAACTCAAATAAATAGAGAATTGTTATATAAGGATAGGGATATTGGAGGGAAAATTTTGGTAGTGTTATGGTGCCTAGAAGTGTTTACAATTTTAAAATAAAAATCAAGGTTCGTATAGCATTGGGAAAGGCCCTGTATAATCAATTCACCATTTGACGTGTTAGGTAGGAACTTGAATTTGGAAGTATAATTTATAGATTTATGTTGATTAAGAGCATTGATATATTTGTCATAACTACTATGAGCCATGTTTATTCAACCTAGGTCTAATAATTTGATCATGGAAGTAGATGTATGGACACTCATAGATCCATGTGTGCATCTAAGAATGGATGGAATTTAAGAAACTAATGGAGATGTGTTATCATGATTTGACACTCTAAAAGTCACTTTTTCATTTAATTTTGTTTAGATTTACCCTCCTCGATGTCCATTCAAGCTCAACTACCATCCTTATCTATGGCAGTCACCTATCAATCCATCTAGACTAGACCATTAACATGGGACTGTGCAAGTTAATTTTAGGTTATACCATGTTACCTTTTTAATGGTAAGGATTAACATGTGCACATATATTTTGGGGAACAAGTATGAATTAAACTATGTGCACTGATTTCTACTAGATGGGAGTGTGCATTGAAGATTATGCAATGAATTAGCTGCATAATGAAGCTATGATCTTGTGAATAAAATTGAATGAAATGTTATATGAAAATTCACAAGGATATAAATCCTTATACACCTAGTCTCTTCTGATGGTCTTATATTCTACATCTTTATTTGTACTTTAATGATGGAAATGGTGCATAGCCTAGATCACAATGTGTTTTATAAGGGCATAGATGTGAAACCTTGTGATTAGGCATGAAAATTCATCATTTGAGTTCAAGGAAATATTTTAATAAGGTAATGTAATAATATTGAATATATTTATCACACCTTTCATGTTTTTGAACTGCTTCATGCACACTTCTCTCTTTCACTGCTTGAAGTCGGGAAGACCCATGCACTCTAACCTTCATGACATGTTGGTGTAATGAATAATAATTGAATGGGGAACACATTTAAAAATAATTATAGGAAAAAATAAACACTTGGTTTATTGTGAACCTATGTGAAATACTAAATGTGGGCACAGATGAGAAGCATCTACACACTGACTTACTTTTAGGGAACTCAACACTACACAAGTGCATAACCTCTTGTGAGATCCTTATGAATTTATCACTTGTTTTGGGAGACTTGGAGAGTCAAAAAATATAATATTCAATAATATAACCATTATAAATAATATAATTTATCTAACTCTCTATATCTTTCAATATGATCAAATTGCTAATCTCATCCCTCACCTTAAGATGGGGGAAAACATGGGGAAAAAATAAAACATTTATACTAAACCAACATAATTTAGATATTAAATTATTTATTACACCATAGTGAAACCTATTAAATTTAGGTATGGGTATACTCTTTGGGATAATATTCTATGAAAACATAATCAAATCATAGATTACATATTTTAGCTGATAAATATCATAGTTTCAAATTTTCAAAATGGTTGAAAATTTATTTATTGGTATAGATTATGGAGGCATATGTATCTCACATTATAGGTAAATATTAAATATTCATATATTATGGGTACATGATACATATTCAAGTATAAGTGACAAATATAATTTATAAATTTACATCTACATATAGTTACAGACTCTACATTTATCAATAGAGGTATGATACAAATTCATGCACACTATATCATAGTTTCAAATTTTCAAAATGGTTGAAAATTTAATTATTGGTATAGATTATGGAGGAATATGTATCTCACATTATACGTAAATATTACATATTCATATATTATGGGTACATGATACATATTCAAGCAGAAGTGACAAATATAATTTATAAATTTACATCTACATATAGTTACAGACTCTACATTTATCAATAGAGGTATGATACAAAATCAATGAGAATGATATAGATTCATGCTATATTTTCAAAATATATTCTATCAATATTAATGGTATGAGAATGAATGTTATCCATTATATATATATATATATATATATATATATATATATATATATATATATATATATATATATATATATATATATATATATATATATATATATATATATATATATATATATATATATATATATAATAACTAACAAAGTGAAAATTGAATCTAGAATCCATTTATAGTGATTGATTTAGTTAAAGTGTATAGTCCATAACTTGGAGATTATGCACCCTCCATCACCATACCCTTTGAATCCATTATGGATTCCAACCTATTTACATCTTGGGGTTATAAATAAAAAAAATGTAATTTTAAGTTTTTACATCCCTTAATGGGTGTTAATTTCTATACAAGTAAAATTCAAATTAGGGCTTGATCACCCTAGATCTCTAGTTTTTAATTAAAAAAAGTAAATTTATCCAAATAACATGGTTATTAGTGTATTGCATTGGGGTTTATTTATCTTTCAATAGTTATATCATTGAATTAACCACTTGAAATCTTATCCATTTCCCTGGCTATGAAATAAAAATATGTTATAAGTTCCCTCTTCTTCTCCATGGTGATTTGATCAAATTTTTACCCTCAACATTCCTATTTATCCATGACACACATAAAATTATAATTTTTACTTGAAAAACATTTACAACATTTAATTTTTGGTTATATATTTTTCTTCACTTGGATAGATAATCATATGTAATTACATACATCTCCTTTTTTTAGGAACACTTTGGATCCTTATCACAAATGAAAAATATACACAACAATCATATACATAAGTTTATATTTTCATTTCCTCTTCTATCTAGTATTTTTTGTCGCACTAGAATTATATAAAGTTGGGGGGGGGGGGGGGGGGGGGGGGGCGGGGGGCGTTTGCACGGGTGCATGTAGAAACTCATATTTGGCACAATCCTTGTTTTACAATGTCATTTAACCACTTTGCTTATATAGATCTTAACTAGTATTTAAGTACTCATTGGTGTATGTATTTCATGTTTCACCCTTTTAATTTGTGATTATCTAAGACCTTGTGGGTCCCTTTTCCTATCCACATTACTAAAATTATATTTTAAAAATTATATCTCTAAACCACTTTTTCATTTTGAGATTGTTTTTAACAAAGGTAATGATATACCAATAAGGGTTATTAACCCTAGGAATTAACCATAGACAAATTATCCACACTCACTCCAAATTTTCCAAAAGGCCTGCACCAAATGCCAATAAAAATAGGACTTGGTGTGAAATAGACAAACAAGCATAGGCTAACACAAACAATGTAGGGTTTTTAATCTAGGCATAATGTTAGCTGATAAAACTCTTTGATGGGCACAAAATGATAAATTTAAAATTCCAAAATACTTCAAGTCCTATGCACATAAAGGCTAAAAATAAAATCACAAAGGATAATGATGGATTTATTAATGATGGCATTCCTTTGAAAAATTAATGAGGAATGGTTTGAAACTATGTAGTAGATGACCTAGATCGAAATGCCACATTAATTACTAAATGGGTAGGGAAGGAACATTAATTGATGATTGATAGAAGGTGGACTACCAAGCAAAACCATAGTTTTGTAGATGCCTTTAATAATTTGGGCACTAGATAAAATAAAAGAGAGGTGAATTACAAATGAAGTGTTTTTGGATTACTATAGAGATAGTTGCTTATTTATAGTACCTAAGGGTACCTTTTATAACCTTGAGCTATTAAACTACAATAGAAGTGTGACTATGATATTATTAAATTCTATGTGGGTTAATCATCTTGTGTATACATAATCAAGATCATGGCTTTGAATATAAGGAGATATTTATCACGTTGGTATTGCTATGAGTGTAAATATGAATTCTATGTGTAGTTAGATTATGGTTAAGATAATATGTCATATTCCCCTAGATCAACCCATTGCCAACTAACCTACCCAACTTATGGTATCTCTCTTTACACCTCAGGTGATCATTTGGGCTTCAAATCACATCATGTGTGAGTGAAAAAAGTGAATAGGTTAAGTTTTAGAGTGCATAAATGATATATCATTATGGGTAATAATATATTATCCTAACATTTTGATTCTTTTACTAGGATGGGTCACATTTTGTTTATGTAATCATGATAAAAAAAATTATGTATTTTATCTCCGTAGAAAATATTGAGCATTGGTTGGACCTATATCCTTGGAATGCAGATCCTCAATATTTTCACAAAAGTTTGGTTAAGAAACCAAAGTGATAACACATATCAAAGAACACACCTAGGACCTTTGAGCTCAAAAAAATACAAAAGAGACTACAAATTGCATAAAGACTCATGCCATGTAAACCTCTTTTGTAGCTTGATCAGTGTTGATTTACGGCTTGGATGTAGCTTTAGATAGCCTTTGTCAATGCAAATTTGAAGTTAATAATCTCTATAAAATCTATGGATCATGAATACTTTGATCAAATACTATTGATTAATGAATAATTTTACCTTGATAAAATGCCAAGTCTTCATTATATCAATTGAAAATGAGAATAGTGATGTGAATGACCATATTTATAACAAAAATAGATTGATGAGGACCCTTAATCTTGAATTCAAGATGAATAGTTTACAAAGAGTCATCAAGTGTGCACATATATCAAGCACATGGATAAATAATGTAATCCCTTCATCTCAATTAAGATGAAGCGTGGAGGATAACCTTTGTAAATATCCAAGATAAATGAAAATAAACCCTTCATCTCAATCAAGATGAAGGGTGGATGTTCTTTGTAAATAAAAAATATGAATTAAAATAATCCCTTAATCTTAATCAAAATTAATGGTGGATATTCCTCTCCAAGAGTACACATGGATCTTAAAGGTGGGCCCTTCATCCTATTTCCAAGATGAAAGGTAGAGGATAATCCCACTTTATTGCTAATTATTTACATTATTTTTGTGCTCTCAAAGGTATATCCTTAGGATCTGAAGGTTATATTTTTTTCATGAAGATGCCCACTTGGAGGGAAAATAAGAACTAATTCATAATTATAAGAGGTAATTAATTAAATAATTCAAAATTCCTATCTAATTAATACAATGTGAGGAAATGATCATTAGAATAAAATTGAGATAGAGGAAGCAATTGAATAGAGAATGATAATTGATCATAGAAATGATAATTGAATAGAGAAGAAGAAATGGATTAGATAAATTGACAATTGAATAGAGAAGAGTAAATTGATTAGAGAAAATGACAATTAAATAGAGAAATGATTAGGGAATAGATAATTGAACAAATAAATGATCAAAAATGTGTGAAATTATGGGAATTCATTCTAATGTGTAATTTGAGATAGAAGTGATAAAATTGAAGTGACTAAAAGACTAGATAGAAAAATGTTCACAAATATTCACCATAGTTTTGGTATATAAAATCCAAAGAAATGTGTCGTAGATAATCTGTATGGCCATCTATATGAGGTTTTTTTGTAAGTTTCCAAATCATCTTCATACATGTAATCACATACGCTCTAGATAAGATGAATAATTTATGGTGGAATTATATATGGAATAAGAAACATGTGGATCAACTGAATAAATCAATTATGGTTTGGAACAAAGCTATGGATGTTGACATGGCATGTTGAATAATGAAGTGTTGTAATTCTCTATATTCACATACTCTTACTCTGAGGAAGTTGAATACTAGTTCTTGCATGAACCAAAAGGCTCAAACCTAAGACAAATACCATTGGATATGAATAAGTTGATGGTAGATAGCATGATTTAAGACATACCAATGACTAAGTCCCTTCATGCATGGGTGGTGTAGAGGGTAGAAGATGAAGAAGGTATGGTGTTAAGGGGATAGAAACAAAAGGAGATCTCAACATGGAAGGACAAAGTAGGATTAAGCTTTGAAGGAGCATATATTATGATGATCAGGTGGAGATATTAGCCAAAATAGACCCTAGGTGGAGGAGGGAGTTTAACTTAGGGTATGATGTAGGCACCCATAGAGGATAGGAATAACATGAGGAAAGATATTGCACAAAGGATTTGAAATAAATTATGAAAATAATACATGCCAAGGAGAAATAACGAGTCTTGAAAGAAGAAGCTAAGGTAATCTAATATATGGTATTTCTATTAAGGACTACCATGAAGACATCTAATTCACCCTTACTTGAAGAACATGACTGAGTGCCTTGAATATTATAAGCAAAAACTCAAGAAGCAGTGTTTATAATTATGAAATTGGAAATTGGGACTTTCATAGCATAAGTAGAAAGGAATTAGAGTGTTGATATAGATTTATCTTTACCATCCAATTATATCAACATATTTCATGGAGTGTGCACATTTCCCAATTGAATAATTCAGAATGGAGTACCACTAAATGGAGGAGGTTTGACCCCTAAGACAAGTGGATTGACATAGAGAAGAGAAGATAAGGATAGAGGGAAACCAACATCCAAAATAAATCTCTAAGTGACTAGTGGTATAGTATTGTCTCCCATCACAAGAGATAATGGGGTCATGCTATAAACACAAGGGACTATTATGGGCATTCAAATTTTAAGAGTGCCCATGATCATTGCTCTAATATAATAGGTATTCAATTCACCTATACTTCCATGAAGGTCATCTATGATATGTCCCTAAGCCTACCATAGTATTTAGGATTGGATAATTTTATGGATCATGTCCAAAAATATGAACTTATCTAGTGTTCCAAGGGGGTAACTCAACCTAAGTGAAAATAAATTTATTTTGTTAACACATTAAAATATCATGCCCATACTAGGTATATAAATCATGATCCATGACAAAATATTATGGATTATTACCTTCTCAAGATAGAATTCCTAAAATAATTTGGCATCCCTAAGTTTGAGTAGAATATCATTATTGCATTGAAGGAGATTAATTAGGAGGAAATAAAAAGTGTTTTCACCTATAATGCCTAGTTTAATACTTTAGCACCCAAGCTCTTTTATGCACTCCACCCATTACAACTTATATAGTGGTTTTTTGGGGGATTTATTTCTCCTTATGAGGCTCTAAGTAAGCTAATATATTCCCTATAAGCTATGATATGTGTTGAGGTAGTGTGAGGTATTAATTCTAGAGTAAGTCCATTCTTGGATGTGCATATTACATTAATGATCTCAATGATAGATAATATTTAAGTCAATAACACATAAAACACACACACAATGGATTATGGTGCACATAATTCAAGGTATAGGGGAACTCTAGAAGAAATTCCCTAGGCAGAACATGCATACCTTGATTTCATCCTATTAACTTTATGGATACAGTAATGATGTGTAGAATTTCCCCTTGCTATCACGTGTGACCTAAGCTAGAACTCCTCTTTAGATTAAGGGAACAAAAATTATCCATTATAGGAATAATCTAAATTAATGGGTCCCCAAGGCCCAAGTTAAGAAAAATCTAAACCCTAATGTGTAATTAAAAATAATGAGTGGGATAACCATGCAGTTGACCATTGTTCCTATTGAGAAGGTTTGAACAGGTTATGGCCAATAAGGTCTAAAGCTTTCATGGCATGCCTTAAGCCACTAGGAGTACCATAAATAGATGGAGATTAATATAAATAATTACTTTAGGAAACCATGGATGTAATGCAAAACCTCCAAGGTGAGCTACAACATGTACATGACATATAATAAAAAATGAGAAAATAAATCCAGTCCCAAGTACCCACTAACACATAAGGAGATGATCTCACTGAGATATTATCTCTTGTGTTCCTTAATGGAATGGTATAAATTCTTATGATCCTACTAAATAAATACAAGGGAAAGAATCATATTGATTTATTATATCCTATCATGGAATGAGGGGAGAAATTATGGGTCACCATGAATTTAGGATATGATAGTGATTTATTGTTGGATGTAGATAGAAATGGTTAATAAGTTAGTAACATTCTTGTAGACACTAGTGTAGAGGAAAACATCATCACGTGGGATGATTGGTGAAAAATGGGTAATCCTTCCCTATAAATTTTCACTCTTATGTTGTTCATGTCAATTAAAACTAAGGCATAACCCATGGGTGTTTTTCCCAATTCTAATCTCAAGGTATTGGCTAAAACATTTTAAGGATATTTTGAGGTAATTAAGCTTGTATATGTTGATAACTACCTGAATTTACTTTTAAGACCATGTTTTTATCTTAATAATGTAGATATGTGCTTCAAACAATGATTTATGAGTTTTGAGAATGGAAAGAGAGCATATTCATTGCTTTATCAATAGACCAAGGACCCATGTATGTGGAAAGTGATGATCCAACATATGAGATCACAAAAATATACAACATAATTACATAAGAATTAAATAAATTAGAGATTAATGCATAATACATCCTACATTGGGATGATACTCAATTAGTTTTACAACTATTGACTATGAGCAACAAGTATAATAATCTTATGGGGAGATCAGGGGATAAATATTACATCATTAAATCAAGTCCTCATTCTTAGCATGTACATAATACTTATCATGCCAATTATAGGCCCACCCTCTCTTATAAAAAATATAGGTGTTAGGCACCAATAAAATGTTAAACCAATATGAAAGATAAGAAGATTATTTTTTAAAATTTGCCCCATCTTGCTAACTCTACCAACCTTGATCCATATTTACAAAACTTGGAATCATGTGTACTAAAAGATAAATACTAGATAGGTGTCTTGGTATAAAATCTAAAATCATTGTTGCACATTAATAGGCCACTCAAAAACTCATCCTACCAACCTTGACCAAAATCAAAGATGTCATGTGCTCCAGGTTCAAGCAGAGTAATCATCAATAGAAACTCCCCATCTATAGTGGTATCTTAGACCCATCACACATGTGAGGGATAGTGAAGAGAGATAGTTAATAAAACCTTCATTCATACTAATAAATCTTTAGTTTCATGTATTTTATTATTTATTGAGCACTTGGTTCCATTCCTAGTACATTGTAAATTAAATTCGTAGGGAAATGACTAATTTAGATACTTTACAAGAGAAATTTGTTCACACCTTCTCTTTTTCCTCTATCAAACAAATGTTGGTCAAGTATTTACATATCATAAACTAAGAGATATTTTAAAATTATGTAGTCATGGAGGAAAAAATTATGTGGTTATGTGGAGAGAAGGGGTTGGCCTTACCAAAGGTTTTTGAGGATCATAGTGTGAACATTAATTTATTGAAGAGGTTAAGACCGTGTGGATAGAAATAAACTGGTAGTACACAACTAAGAAATAAAATATGGTATACAATTTTAGATACTAAAATATAATTTTATATGATATATTAGTCTTGTACACTTGACAAATACTAATTATGGCTCAACCCTAATAGGCTAGATAATCTTATTCAGAATGACAATGAAATTTGTATTTCACAATTCAATGAAAAAGAGAGCAAACATTAAAATAAATAGACTAAAAAAAGACTATTCATTTCATAGTCCCAATGACTCTTCCTATTCCTACGAGAATGGAAAGCTTATTGAATAAGACAAAATGATAGACACCTAGGATTAATAACCAATATGTACAATATTGTTACGTCCCCCTTAATTTATAGGGGTATTTTTTGGACCAAGCATTCTTTTAAGATTTTCAAATTTTTATTATCCAATTTCTTTTTTTAGGATGTTTGTTGGTTGATCTATTGTCAGGTAGTGTTAAAACTTGACACTGCCATCTTTCACATAGTGCCAAATCAAATGAAATTTGGTATTGATGTTCTTGATTCAGTCGTGAAAGACTAGATTATTTGCCATCTACATTGTAGAAGTGTTGTGAACCATGAGAGGTGTTGATGAACCCTATTACTCCTGTAAATCTAAATGAACCCTTTTTAAGACACAAGATCTCTCTAGTTACCTTTGAAGTGGCCATATATTCTACTTCTACTAAAAAAATTGCCAATACTAGTTGATTCTTAGATTTCTAACTGAAAACTATTGTTCCAAAATTCATTAGAAAACTTGAGGTGGACTTTTCATCTTCATGATCACTAGCATAGTCAGAATTTGAATACCCAACCAATTTGAAGTCTCTTGCCTTGAATTATTTAATCCCAAAATGTTGTGTGCCTTTGAGATATATGAGAACCCTTTTTGTTTCTACCCAACGACTCTCCCTAGGTTACTTCATGAATCTTGAGAGGACACCAACTACATATAATATATCTAGTCGAGTGGTAGTCACATAAATCATACTTCCAATGAGTTTTCTATATTTAGTGGCATCAACCAAATCTATTAAATCTTCATATGTCAATTTGAGATTCTATTCTATGGGCATGTTGAGAGGCTTACAATATTCCATTCTAATGTTGCTTAGAATGTGACCAATGTACTTTTTTTGAGTGATGAATAAATACTTTGGTTTTTGAATTAATTTAATACCCAAATAGTAATGAAGATAACCCAAATCAATCATTTTAAAGCTTTTCATCAACTATGATTTGAATTTTGTAGTGTACCATTAATTTTTACCTGTGATGATCAAATCATCAACATACACACTAAAAATATAACTATTTTTATAAAAAGAGTTGCATCTTCAAAATAAAAACATTTGAATTTATGTTCATGATGTGCTCAGCTAGTTTTTCATATCATGCTGAAGGGGCTTGTTTCAAACCATACAATGATTTTTTTAGTTTGCATACCTTGTGATCTTGTACTTTTACTACAAAACCATTAGGTTGTATCATTTACTTAGTTTACTTGAGGTCTCCATTCATAAATGTAATTTTGACATTCATTTGGTGAACTTTTCATTCATTGGGAGCTATCAGAGCCAACCTGGTTTGAATGGTAGTCTATTTTGTTATAGGTGCAAATATTTCATTATAGTCAATTCCTTCCTTTTGAGTATACCCATTTGTAGTAAGTATTTATTTGTGCTTGTTAAGTGAGTCATATTCCTTGTATTTGTTGTGATAGACCCACTTACAACCAATCAATTTGCAACCATATAATGGATCAACTAGATACCAAGTCCCATTTTCACTAGTAACATATACTCATCTTTCATTGATTTTCTCCAAGAGTTAAAATTCTTAGCTTGTTTTAAATTTATTAGTTTTAAATTAAATTCAACATTGAGTTCCTCTTGAGAATCATCCAATGTGAGTTTTCTAATCATGTCTTGAATTTTATCAAAAGACTTGTCTGATTGAGAGGAGGTTATATGTGCACTTTAAGTTCCTATTTTCCCAACTTTATCATGCCTCACATATTTTAGTGTTTGAGTGGACTACTTTGGAATATTTGTATATGTTTTAGGTTCATCCTCTAAAGTTCCTTCACAATATACCCTCTATTTTTTTTTCCCCAATTCATTATTTGATTAATTTTCAGTCTCTCCTTCAGGAGGAATTTCAAGCTCTTGTATAAGAGACAATAAAAAATCAATATATTCCTAAATATATGTCCCCCACTCATTATCTAGAACATTCAAATCACTCTCTTTATAAACATCAAAATTTTCATATTTTTCTAGTCAACTTAACTATCGATCAACATGTTATTTATCCTTTATAGTTTCACAAAAGATAACTTCTCTTGTGATAAGAAAATTCTTCTCTTCCTCATTGTACAACTTGAATGCCTTGGAGGAATAAAAATATCCAAATTAGATACATTTTTTACTCCTATGGTCCAATTTGTTTCTATTCTCATTTGGTATTAATGCATAATAAGTGGACCCAAAAATTTGAAGATATTGCACTAAAGGGAGGTGACTACACCACATCTCATACAAAGTCTTTGACTCAAGAATTGTTGATGGTGATTTGTTGCTAAGGTATACTATTATTTTATCTATTTTGGCCCAAAAGTATAGATTTACCCCTTTTTAATACACATTGCACAAACTATATTCATCATAATTCTACTCATTATTTCATCTACTACATTTTGTTTTGGAGTGTGAGGAACAGTGAGATGGTATTTGATCCTATTTTTCTCAAGATAGGATTCAAAATTCTTTGATGTGAATTCATAACCATTATCTATCCTAAGTGTCTCGATGTGGGTTGTTCATTTTCAATCATTATTCAAATTTTTTTGAAGGTATCAAAGGCTTATAATTTATTTCTTATAAAGTATATCCATTTCATCTTGTTGTAGTGATAAATGAACAACATGAAGTACTTATGACTACTAGTGGAGAGGATTGGAAGAGAACACATGTCTAAATGAATAAGTTTTAATTTTCTATCTACTTTCCACTATGACTTTAGAAACATTCTCTTTCATGTTTAGCCAAGATACAAGCTTTATACTTCTTATATGATTTTGTAGGAAATGTAGGCATGCCAAAAACACCATTCTTTTACAATACATGAATGTTGTTATAGTGAATGTGCCTGAATCAAGCATGCCACAACATTTTTGGAGACATTTCATCTTCCACAAAATTAGCATAATTCCTTGAATTTTATGGCTCACCCTTTAGCTTTAGTAGTTTCCCTTCCTCATATCTAGTCAAGATAACTGCATTGCCACTTTTTCTCCTAATTATGACATCATCATTATCCAATAGAATGGAATGGCCTTATTGCCTTATGAGCACTAAGGACAACAAGTTTCATTTCAATTGAGGAAGCTAGAGAACATTCTCAAATTTTTAGTCTAGAAGCCTTGGACACTTGAGTCAAATTGTACCTCTTCCCTATGGTTGTATACTTGATCTATCTATGAGGTATACTGAGCCACAACTTTCTTCATTATACTCATCAAAGAAGTCTTTTTGGAAAGTCATATGTTGAGTGGTGCTAGTATCAAAAACCCAGGAATCAAACCATGACAACTAATCAAGACATTATTTTATTCATCATTTGTATTATAAAACACACATTCGCTAGTGAATTGGGCTAAGTTTGACTCTTTTGACTATTTATTTGAAATTTCCTCTTTATTTTTATGGTATGATTCAATTTTCTCCCATGGATTCTTGTATTCATGAGTCTCATGGCTACCTTTTCTATCACACCATTCCTAATAGAGGTTTTTTATCATTCTATTTTTGATTTTGACCACCATGATTTTCATTTTTACCACTCTTTTCCTTTTACTTTTTCTTGTAATTGTTATTTCCCTCATTTTTTGAAGATGTGGTCTTGTTTGATGGTTTGGAAGAATTTGTTTTGACATAGCACACACTTTTACTAATTGTGGTTTTAATTTTCCTTTTAAAGGCCTTTTATCTTTCTGCCATATTTTCAACCAACTGGTCAAATGTGAGAGTCTTCAACTGATTGCTTTCTTGTAGAGACTAGTTGGGGAGAAGAGATTTTATGAATGAAATCATGTATATGTTTATTTTGATGCATGTTTCTTCAACATCATGTTTGATAGCATGTATCTATATATCCAATCTCATCCCATCACCATCTTTCAAGTCTAGGTTGAATAGTTTTAACTGCAACTGAATGAATTCCAACTCTGAATGGGATTCATATAGGTCCTTTAATTTATGATATGCTTCCCATGGTATATTACACCCCTATATATGATGAAACACATCTCCATCCACTAATGTCCTCATCAAGGCCAAAGCCTTCTAGTTTTTTTGTTTCCATGTTTGAGTGTCCTTTGCATTCCTTATTGGTTTATTTGGTTGTTTTAACCCATCACAAATATCAAAAAAAGATCATCAAATATGAGTGTGTTCTCCACTTTCATAAACCATTCTAGCCAATGATCTTTATCAGTCAAGGTAGTGCCAATAATGGATTTGATGGAATAAATGGTTTTGAGTTTTTGTTTAACCCTAGTTGATTCCTCATCACTCCAAAATGGTCCCCTTTTCTATATACACAAAGTTACTAAAATGATTCACTTTATCATTAACACTATCTTAAATAAAAAAAATCATACATCAATATATTCAATTTTTACTGATTTCTAGATTTACAATTTTTGACATACATGAATGGGTAAAATAATAGCTCTCCTTATTTCTCCTTGAAATATGAAAATTGATTGTTGTTTGCCAATTTTGTGTAGAGTAGCTTGTCTCAAGGTAATTTAAAAAAAATACTCAAAATTTTAAATGATTTTAATTTTAATTTTAATTTTTCAAAATTTGAAAAAGGAATTAGAAGCAAAATTTATTTTTTAAATGAAAAAGCATAAAAATATACCTCTCCTTTTGTTTGAATTTATTTCAAATATTGGAAATATATATACGGCCTCCTCCAAATCTAAATGAGATAAATGTTTACCTTACAAGGAATCTTCTAAGAAAGCCACATAAAATATGAAGGATGTGAAACACCTCACAATAAGGATTAATAATTTTACAAGACTGTTAGATGCATCCAAGGAATCAAAATGTAGTCCTCCATACAAGTAGACTATAGTGCTAATGTTCAGATACACAACTGGTTGTTCCACACCAATAAACCTTGTTGTTGATGCAAATATACTAGGCCAGGAAATAAAATGCATCAAGAAAAATAACACAAGAAGAAAATGAAATGACAATTCAACAAGACAACATATCAAACAAAATCAAATGCTTTAGGAGAAAATCAAACATGGCTTAGGTAAAATCAAACATTATAGGTGAAAAGATAATGCAACAAGAAAGGGAAAAGATACCAAGCAAGACTTAGCACAATAAGTGAATAGACCAAGATGTAGTCCTTTTAAAAAAATTACATGCTCAGAATTATACATAGCTAGTAGACTACCATGCTAGCAATTTGATGTCATAAGAAAGATAGTCAAAGATAATTGAAACACCCTTTCTACAGAAAGAGAAAACTTAATTGTAGGTTTGTACATCTAGAAAATGGAGAAGAAAAATAAAATATTTTTACCAGGATCTGATACCAATGATAGGTTAGATATTCTTATTCATAATGACAATGAAATTGGTTTTTCACAATTCAATGAAAAAGAGAGAAAACATTAAAATATATAGACTAACAAAATACTATTCATTTCACATTCCTAATGACTCTTCCTATTCCTATGGGAATGGAAATCTTATTGAATAAGATAAAATGATAGACACCTAATATAGACACATAGGTTTAATAACCAATATGTACAATATTGTTGTAAACCCTTTAGTTTATCACATTCTTGCTACTGAAAGGCTCATGTTCACCATCTCATTGTGATGAAATGCTTATAATATAGGCTAAAATTAACATTATAATGAAAAAGATAACTTGTATACTATAGTCAACATAAAAATTTATTTCCATCTTACATATACATTTATCAATCCTTAATAGAATTTTATCCTAAAAGGACACTAGCATCTATATTATTACACTAGCATCGATGCTAGCATCCCAAAGTTAAAGCTAGTGTATATACTTTCTAAATGATCAAATTGAAAATATCTTGATATATATGGATCAACCTATTTGTATTATTTTATCCTCTCATGATATCATTTAAAAAGGTGAGATATAAATACAAATCAAAGATCATTCATTATGAATTAGGGAAGATCAAACAAGCACCTCTCAAGCTCACACTACACTAAAAAAATCATTTTCATAACTTAGCTATTATTCACTATTTCCAAATAATTCATAAGATTAGTCTTATTACATGTATGAAGCATTTAAAGAGTATCCCATGATAATTTTTAGTCAAGTTATACTATATATCACTAGATGCACTTGCATATATAATATTGCATAATTATTCACACAAAAGCCCACATAAAGGGGATAACTACATTGATTTGAGGCACTCTTTAGAGTATAATCTATGTAGGTATTTCTCATTGAAAAATGGATATTTGAGGTTAGCTTGATTTCCTCTGAACCTACTAACCCCTATTTTTAAGGTGACATGCCCAAATTGGAGGACCTAGGGTTTTGAGCAAAATACTAATTCAAGGAACCTATGTGTGTGATCAAAGATAATAACATACAAGGTGAAAATGAAACCTAATATGAAAAAATAACTATTATATAAAAGGATCCATATTCATATCCAAATATAAGATTCTCTAAATAAGGACATAAGAATTGATGTTAGTGTCCACATTTTGATGATAGTGTCTTAGCTAATAATAAGCCAATTTCCAATAATTGAAAAATCAAGGTAAATATTCATACTATCTTCTTTAGCATTTATTCCTATTGTATCTACCTATGCATAATTTCATAATCTAAGTGTTATTTATCCTTTACATTGATACTTTCAAAATATTGTTTAACATTGTACTTTTATATATTTTACATATTCTCAAATTCAGTAGATTTATCATAATATTATAAAATATGATTTATTTAATTAACATGATTTGGAATATCTTATTAAATTATTTATTATGTTTTTACCCCAAACCCAAATTTTAAAAAGGTGTTAAATTTTTTGGTGAACCCAACCTCTGAGTCTTCTTGCATAACCCTATCTTACTTTAGGGTTTTTAATACTTCTATGGTTTTAGATTACAATAATTATTATTTTTTCCTTATCATGATATATTATTAGCTATAATTTTTATGTATCTATTATCTTATTCTCATATTAGTATTTGAAACATTTAAATTATCTAAAAATGAATCTCTCTCTCTCTCCTCCTAGCCCTCAAGTGGGTGATAGTTATTATCCCTCTAACTAGGTTCATGTTATCACTACTTCAAGGGGTAAGATGGCCCATACTATTTTGAAAAAATAAGGTAATCAACATACCCTTACTCAAACCCTTCCACCTCCCACATCTCCTCTAGATTCTATGTGTATGCATATTCAATCCAAATACCTAGTGTTTGTGTTTGTGAATCCCTTAAATATTAAATCATCACTATGTTAAGGATCATAAAAGAGTTGAAAAAGAAAAATAATTATTTTAAATCAATTATCACATCATTGTAAAATCATATTACATATACATAAAATCTATAATATTCTATTTTTAATCATTCATGTATATCTTCATCTAAAAATGTTGTGCCCAACAAGGTTTCATATCCAAATAAGAAACTAAACAAGAATTCATATACAATTAGTGATTCAAAAAGTATGAAAAATATAATAAGATTTCAAGTGAAATCCTAAGAGATTTTTTTAGAAACAAGTTGATCAAAATAACTCCTCTATATACTTTAAGGAGATTTAAAAAAACACTACCGTGCATATCATAGAATGCATGGGCATCATACAAATAGTTTTTTTGATTTAAAGAATAAAATAAAAAGTAAATGAAAGAGTTAAGAAGATTATTCAACCAATGTCTCTCCAACATACCATTAATATATCCATGGAAGCTTCAACATACACAAAAATAATAATCTATCTATTAACATAAATAGACTATATAATGTTGATATTGTTCTCCTCTACTCCTTCATACAAGATACACTACTAGAGTGCCTATAAATAGGAGAGAGAGATGTGTTAACCTTTCCAAAAATAGTAATGAAAAATTTATGATAAAAATTTCCAACCATGTACAAACATTAAATAAGGACTAAATCTCAAATAAACCTAAGCATAGATTAACCTAAGCTGGTGAATAACTCCAACACACTCCCTTAATCTATGATTAGGGAGAGAGAAAAAATAGGCCTCAAAGACTAGGTCTGATGAGGATAACCATGTACAAAAGAGATATCATAAATTGGAGAAAATAAACATATCCCCTAGGAAAAACTCCAATTCAAAATATATAAAAAAGAAGAGAGAGACAGAAGGCCTCTCAAGACCAAAAGTTATAGTTTACTGAATGCATCCCTTTGGAAAATTTTATCATCCCAAAGTGAAATTTTTGATAAAAAATTGGTCATGCATTGTATGAGAACCATTAGGGATAGATACAAACCATTAGCTCCTAAACTTCTAAAAATGAGTCCTCTAAACAACCCTAGGAGGATTCTCTCTCAATCGACATGAGCAAGACACAATAATGAGTTTTCTCTCATAACCAAATGTTTCTTGAAAAAACAAAAGCTTGTTAGTGAGGGTCATATATTATTTCTCATTAGACCAATATACAAACCATCGTATAGACATGTCTAGATGGGCATTTAGAGATAGCACAACTATTATCTAATCTCCATCAAGCCCTGAGACCAAAAGTTGAAGTTAATCAGATGCATCCCTTAAGAGAATATTATCATCCCAAAGTGAACAAATTGGGATAACTTTGGTCACACATTATAGGAGAACTATGAGAGCTAAATATTAACTATCATATCCTAAACTTACACAAATGAGTCTTCTAATCAACTAGAGAAGGATTCTCTCTCACGTGACATGAGCAAGACATAGCAACAAGTTTTCTCTAGACACCAAATGTCTCCTAAAGGATCAAAAGATTATCTATGGGACATATTTGTTGGATCATTATCCCAATCAATGAACCATATTCATAGACACATATGAATGGGTGTTTTAATTTTAGAATGGTCATTATCTAGTCTTCCTCAAGTTCTAGAACTGAAAGTTGTAATTGACAAAATGCATAAAAGAGGTGAAACTTTCAAAAAGGAAACATAAATGTATTTTATAACTTTATAACTCCTTCTTATTTCTTCCTTATATAATCCTTCATCTTTCAACATAGGAAAATCTCTCACATAGGACCATGAACTAGTTTCATAATGGTTTTTCAAGTTATTTTCTCCTTCTTACATTTAAAAATGTGATGTTTCTAGGCCTTTGGAAGAGAAATAAATAGGTTTGTAAGCAAAGGTAATGTAGGAAATGTGATGTTATGTTGGTCTAGGACAAAATTACATGATCATCCCAAGTGTAACATGTTTCTAAAGGGTTTTTAATTTGCACATCTAGAAGGTGAGAAAATAAGGTTCAAGCTTGATCCAAGTCATAATCAACAAGTTAAAGGTTTAAGGGTAAAGCTTGAGTCATAAACAAAGGTTCTTGAACATGTTTGAACATGTTTTAGGTCTAGAGGACAAAAACTTGACTTACCTATAACTACAACCATCCTAGAAGGTTTTATTGAGTCATATAGAGCTTGGAGAAGGAATGCAAGGGATAAAGATGGTTTTCATGATTGAGAAAATATTTAAAGATTCTAAAAAAAATTAACAAGTCTCCAGGCAAAATTATAAGTTCTTAAACAAGAAAAAGGTGCCTGCATGTCTACAACAGATCTCTTGCAAGTTTTTTTGGATGATGCAAGGGATAAAACAAGGTTTTAAAAGACCTTTAAATGGGTTCCTATTATTGAGTAAGAGGATAACATAGTCTTGATACCTAGCTAGGAGGCATGTGGCATAGGTTTTATTAAGGATTTTAATGGAAATATAGGTTTCTTGACTGTTGTAAGATAATTCATCACTTTCATCATCCTTAATAATGAGAAAACTAACCATGTAAATTTCCTAAAATTTTATAGAAAGGTGAGTTAGGAGTAAAGTATTGAATGTGATTGCAAAGTTTTAGGGCACCTATAGTTGCAAAAAATAGACTTAGAGAAGATAGTGAAACCTACTACTTGAGTTACATAACCTTAAAAGGAATAGAAGAAGCTTGTCAAGTGTGTTTATTGATTGAAATAACAACTCAATAAAGTTGTATACCTATTCCAGAACAAGACCTAGAACCCCTACATCAAAAACTAATGTTACAAGAGCTAAAATACTGGACTACATTTGTCAAAATCTACTGAATGTATTATTTTTCATTTCTATTTATTTCAAGAAGATAATCTTGTCTCCTCATGTCACTAACCATGTGAAGGTGGAATCTCATCTGGTACCACTAACCTACATTAAAATTGTTAATATTTTTTTTAAATAGAAATAAACACTTAATGATAAAATAATTAAAAATTAAAATATATTAAATCAAATAAATTAATTATATTAATTTGAAATGCAAGATCAATTATTCATACTAACCTTACCAAGTCAATCCAATGTACCTTTGGGATTATATATTTTTTTAAGTGTTTCAAGAATAGTTTCATGCTTGGATTCATGAACTTTACACAAAATTTTGTTGTGAGGCTTTCCATGATATTTTATTATTTGAATATTTGTAATGATAACCATATTTGAATAATGAAACACCACCATATGTGTTTCAAAGTCATTAAATAATAATTGTTTTATTTTTTTATGATAATACCTACAAATTCAAGTTCTTATAATCACTATGGATTCATTGGGATAAACTAGGTCTTCTCCATTCGTAACATTTATGGTTAATATTTTTTTATCTTTACACAACAACACAAGTAGTATTATGTTCTCTCATCATTTTCCTTAGGTACAATGCCTACAAAAACATGCCTTGCATTTAAAGTATAATCGATTTATAAACACATATAGGAAAAAAATAAGGACATAACTAATAGAACTAAGGCTACATTTAACTTAGAAATAAATTGTACCTAGTTGCATAATATCTGAGATGTGGTCAAATTTAACCAATGATGCCATTTCATGATTTGTCAATTGTTGGAGTGAATGGATACTCTCTACAAGTGTTATGGATATACAATACCATTCATCAGCATATTATTTTGGCATACATTCTTTCCAATTAAATTTCATACATCCAAAAAAAATCATTCTATATACCTAGTATAAATAGTCTATGAAATTAAATTTGAACTTTGAATGGAGTGGAAAACACTTGATCTAGGTACTGTACTACAATATTCATACATTTCCTTTTCTTTTTACCTCCATTAATAAAAATAATCTTTGTAGATGAGAATATTTATCTAATATATGATAAAAAATAATACACCAAGTCATAATACTTGTAGCATCGATCAAATCAACACCATCCTTATGCTTTCCATACTCTTTTGTAAGGGATCTTTTTACACATGCACCTGTGCCATCATGTTCCCCTTTACCATGCCCAACCTCAAAGAAGCTCCAAAATTTTGACCCCCATTATTTTTATGCATTGTGTTTAACCAGTAAAACATATAATAATTCTCAAACTATCATGTGCAATTATCTAACCAGCTATAGTGTGTATTGAATATGATTTATATTGCATTCATATTTATATAAAATGTCTCAAAATAACCTTAGAAAAACTCTAGAGAATTTGATCTATCATTTCCCATATAAAAGTGGCACTCCCTCAAAATCTTTCTATTTTCATTTCTGTTATTAGGTATATGCTTGAATGTAATATGTACAAAAATTCCAACATGAATTGAAATATAGTATTGGGATTGAACCTCATTCCATGGTTTTAGTGTGTAATTCTTAATAAAATTCCACAACCAAAACAATGGTTCCAACCAGGAAGTTTTCCTTGCGTAGGGGTAGATGAAGTATAATGGGGACAAAAGGGGGGTATAAAGTGACACTTTTTTCTTAAAATAACAATAGTTGAACTTAGAGAGAATGTTAGAGACAATTATAAAATGAATTTGATAATGACATAAAAACATGAATTATGGCATTTTGAATTTCATTTTTAAATATATAATTTTTTGAATACCCAGATGATAAAATTGTACAAAATAGATGCATTTATGACAATAGGTTGGTCAATTTTTTTGAAATGATAAGGAGATTGCATGTGTACAAACACACTTTTTTGAGTAAACAAATAAATTTTTGTATGAAACTTCACATATGGATAGGTGAAATGTCAAATATTTTTGAGATTATTTTTTTATTATATATAATTTTTTTAAATAATTTTACAAGTCAAGACAAATGAAAAATTGAAACTGCAAGTTTATGAACACAACTTTTTTCCCTTAACTTCATAAAAATTAATTTTTTTAAAGCATAGTTGACAATGTGTAGATTTTTGAGATATAAGTTTTATAAATGTTTGATTAAAATTTAAAAAATTATAAGATAATTTTTGACGATATGTATATAGTCCATAATGAGGTATGTTATGTAGAAATTAAGTAATAATTATAAATAATAATCCAACTTTTAAAAAAATATTCTACGACTACACTTTCTCATCTGCAAACCCATATAATTTTTTTATATAATAAAATCTTCCTGATTAGATGTGTCGACAAAGATGAAAAAGACTCCTAAATTTCTTAGAAAATAAGTGGACTTCTTCATGACTAGTTTCAAGCTAGGTTTGAACCTCCACAAGCTTATACCCAAAGGTATAAATTACATTTAATTTATATTACATTTTATATTATTATAATTTAAATTTATTTTATTAAATATAAAAAATTAGGACCACTCTGTATCTTATGAAATCAATTCCAGAGCTATAGGAATTACCATTTAAAAGTTAGTTTTTCAAAATCCAATCTAGTCAATACTTAGTTTTTAGAATTTTAAGATTGGAATGTATAACGAAAAATGAGGTTAAAAATCATGTTGCATATGTAATAGATATATACCATCGATTATCTCACATATTTTACCTAATTGAGTATGCCCTACCTACTTTACCTACTTGAGTATGTCCTAACCAATTGAATACTCGAGCTTGAAGGTGGATTCTTAAATAACTTGTGTGTTTTTCAATAAACGGGTCTATCAATATGCATAATTGACTTCCCTATAGCATTTAACTTGTAACAAACCTATAATCATCATACGGTCACTTATAGATGACAATATCACATACATATTACATATATGTATGAATTCACTCATACATGACATCTACCTGTAGGCATGATATGATAACTTATACTAAGCATGAATGTAGTTATTCACCCTAATAGAATCTATTTGGAATAGAATAAATCAAAACACCATTCAAAATTCATTATAAAAATATACCATTCACTCTAGAATACATGTCAGATAGATGGTCAATCCTTGTATTTTTCAATTCAAATCAGATGCATTATTCTAAAGTCACATAGAATAAAGGCATATTCTAGCACTCCAAATTCACATAGGACACTCCCTAATTGAACCTCATCATCCCTAATCACTCTGTCATTGGCCCTCGTATTCACTTATCATCCCTATTCACTCCCTCACTAGTTCTCATTATACCTCAATATCCCTAATCACACCCTTATTGGCTATAATCATCCTTCATTATTACTAATAACTCCCTCATCAACCCTCATCATCTATAGTCACTACCTCATCATCCCAAATCATCTCTAATTATCATTGATCATACCTAAACACTCCCTCATCAACCCTAATCATACTTAATCACTATATCATCAACCCTCATCATCCCTCATCATCCCTAGTCACACTCTCATCATCCCTAATAACTCCCTCATTAACCATCATCATTTTTTATCATCCTTCATCATATTCCATTGTCCATCATCACCCCTAATCACTCTCTCAACAAACCCTCAGCATCCTTAATCATCCCTAATCAGCCCCTCCTTATTTGTCCCCATCCATCATTATCCCTAACCATTCCCTCATTGGTCCTCATCATACCTAATCACTCCATCATCCCTAATAAATACCTCATCTACTAGAGTGTGTTCCAATCTAGTAGTAAATATAAATTTATTTTATACTAAATAATATCTTTTTTAGATGAATCTTGAACTATGTTTTGATTCTTTTTGTTCTTATTGGAGTGTACTAGGGTGATTATTCTCACTCATGTCTATTAGATTGGATATGCTCATGATGGATTACTCTAGTGAGATTGTTGAATTATTTCCATGGTATAAATAAGATAATATCCTATTTTCACTTGTATGGTAGAAATTCATTTTGAATGATGAGGGATGATGATGAATGATGATAGATAAAATATTGCCTCTTTACTCTTACATTGTATGAGGTGAAATCCTTCTTCTAAACAATTATTTATAAATCATTGACTGAAAGGGTTGGAAAATTTTGGATGTTCTCATGTTTTTGAGTTATTCTCAAATAATGATGTGGTTCATGAGTATAAATTATTGGCATTTGTGCCACTGAATTTATTATGGCACATTTTTTTCTTGCATTGAAATCTTTGCACATGTGTAGGAATTTTGATAGGAAAGTGGAGAGGGGGTTGAGTAAAACTATCAATGCTTGCATCATTCCTATGTGGTGTGGTCTCCATAATGTATGTTTAGTGTTTCTCATTTAGGTTTCATTTTTAGGGTTGAGTTAAGGGTTTACGGTTCAAAGTTTATAGTTCAATGTTTGGGGTTAATTGTTTGGGTTCTTGCATTTACGTTTTAAGGTTTAGTGTTTATCCATTTTTAGGATTTAAGGCCTATGTTTTTTGGTATGATTTTTTTTGGTTATGTTTTTTTGGTTTAGGGTTCAACTTTCAAGGTTTAGGGTTTAGTGTTTTAGATTTCAAGATTAGGGTTTAATGTTAAGAGTTTAGGGGTCAAGGTTTTACATTTTAGGTTTAGGGTTTGGGGTTCAATGTTTAGGGTTTAAGTTTCATGATTTTGAATTTTATGTTTAGGGTTTAGTGTTTGATATTGAGGGTATAGGGTTAAGGTTTTATGGTTTAGTGTTTAGGATTTTAGGCTTATGATTTGGGATTTAGGGTTAAGGTCTTAAAGCTTAAGTTTTAAGGCTTAGGGTCTAGGGTATAAAGTCAAGGGTTTAAGGTTTTAAGGTAATATGTATAGTGTTTAGGTTTAGGGGTTTTAGGTATTATTATCTTGGGGCTAGGACTAATGTATCAGGGTTAAGTATTCAAGGTTTATGGCATTTAGGGTTTAGGTTTAGTTCAATGTTCAAGGTTTATAGTGTTTAGGATTTAGGGTTAACAGTTTAGGTGTAAATGAAGTGTATTAGGGTTATTAGCTACATTTGTGTCCAATATATGTGACTGTATCATGAATTTAGGAAGATGTCATGTATGAGTCACAACATACCTGCATGTAGTACTAGGTATGAGGTAGATGTAATGTATGAATGATTGTATCATTATTATATGTATGTTATAGGTTGAATGTTAAAGGCTATTCATTTATGCATATTTATAGACCCATTGATTAAAAAACCCATAAATTATTTAGGAATTAATGTCGAATCCACCTTCAATACTTTTACATGAATGCCCCTAGTCACTCCTCTCTTTATATTGGTCAGAATGACCCCTATCCTTTCAAGCTATGTCTTAGCCAATGCCCCCTCTCCTTTCTCTATATAGGTGATAATTGAATATTATGGTTTATGGTTAGAGGTATAGGAAATAGAAATCTAGGGTTTAAGGTTTATGGCTGATGGTTTAAAATTCATAATTTAGGGTTTAGTGTCTAGGGATTAGCATTTAGGGTTCAAGTTTTAGTGTTATGGCTTAGGGATTAGGATTTAGGGCTTATAATTTATATGCTTAAAGGTTTTAGATTTATGATTTTTGGATCAAGGGACCAAGGTTTTATCTTTTATGATTTGGGGTTTGGTGTTTGGGGTTAGGGTTTTGGGTTTATGGTTTCACACTTAAGGTTTAGGGTTTAGGGTGTAAGGTTCAAGGTTTTCATCTTGGGGATTTGGTTAAGGGTTTGGGGTTTGGAACTTAGTGTTCAATATTTAGGGTTTAGGAATTAGTGTTTGGGTATTAGGGATTATGGTTTAGGATTTAGGGTTTAGTGTTTATAGTTTAGAGTTTATCGTTTAGAGTTTGGGGTTTTAGGTTTTGGGTTAAGGGTTTAGGGATTTAGGTTTTGGGTTTAGAATTTTTGGTTTAGGATTTAATGTTTAAGGTTACTAACTTATGGTTTATGGTTATAGTCTTGGGGTTAACATTTTAAGGATTAAGTACAATGATTTAGGGTTTTGGATTTTAGGATTTAGGATTTAGAGTTCAGGGCTTGTGTTTTGGAATTTATGCCTAAGGGTTAAAGTTTTAAGGATTAGTTATTGGGGTTTGGGGTTTAAGGTCTATAGATTAGGGCTTGGGGTGTAAGGCCTAGGTTTTAATTTAAGGTTTAATATTCAAATTTTGGGGTTTACATCTTATGATTTAGGGTTTTGGGTTTGGTGTTAAGTTTTATTGTTTAGGGTTTTATGGATTGGAGCTTAGAGTTTAAGATTTGGGATTTAGGTTTTAAGGTTTAGGATTTGGGGTTTAAGTTTTAGTGCTCATGGTTTAGGGTTAATTTATTAGGGTTTGGGGTGAAATTTAAAGGTTCAAGGTCTATATTTTAGTGTTTGGGGTTGGTTGTTTGGATTCCAACATTTAGGTTTTAAGGTTTAGGATTTATGGTTTTAGGATTTAGGGTATATGGTTTTGAGTTTGAAGTTTTATGGTTATGGGTTTGTAGTTTAGGGTTTGAATTTCAAGTTTTAGGGTTTAGTGCTTAGGATTTTGGGATTAGAGTTTAGGGTTAAGAGTTTAGGGGTCAAGGTTTAGGGTTTAGTGTTTACAATTTAATGTTCTTTATTTTGAATTTTTTTAGGGTTTAGTGTTTAAAATTAAGGGTATAAGGTTAAGGTTTTATGTTTTAGTGTTTAGGATTTGGGATTTAGGATTTTAGGCTTAGGGTTTTGGGTTTTGGGTTTTGGATTAAGGGCTTACGTTTAAGTTTTAGGTTCTAGGGTTTAGGGTATAAAGTATAAGGTTTAATATTTTAAGTTTCTATGTTTAAGGTTTCTATTTTAGGTTTTATGGATTATTGTTTTGGATTTAGGGCTAATGTATTAGGGTAAAGGTTTCAAAGTTAAGGGCTTAGGGTCTAGGGTTTATGTATATTATTTAGTGTTCATGGTTTAGGGTTTATGGCTAGGTTTAGAGGTTTAGGGTTTAGGTTTAAATGTTTAGGTTTTAAGGTTTAGTGTTTACGTTTTAGGGTTTTGGGTTTGGGGTTAAATTTTTATGTAGAAATGGAGTGTCATAGGGTAATTATCTACATTCATGTCCAATATGAGTGACTGTATCATGACCATAGGAATATGTCATGTATGGGGGATTATATACCTACATGTAATACTTTTTATGTGGTAGATGTAATGCATGAATGAATTTATCATTACTATATATATGTTATAGGTTGAATACTATAGGCTATTTATTTATACATATTGATAGACCCATTAATTAAAGTTCATTTTCTAAGTTGAGCACAAGGTTGTTGAGAAGATTCCAAGGAAAAGATAGAAAACTCCAAGTATAATACATCTAAAAAAACTTGATCAGCTTAAAAACTATTAAAAAAATAAGGAATTAAAGGTCAAAAAAAGCTTAAAAAGTGAATAACTTCATGACTGTAAGCAAAGTTGATAGTCTGCCAAGACAGAACAGGGTTCTACATAGTTAAATAATCATTTTATTGTGAACAAGGTGTGTTGTTACTTAATTTTTTGTATTCACAAAGTTATTACATGTGTGTATGAAATCAAACTTTATTTTAATAAAATTTATACTTGATCCAAGGTTCATGTCATTAAAACCTTCTAAATCTTGTTTTCTTTGTATCTATAATCACTTACAGTCTCTTATATCACATAGAAAAAGTTGCATGAGTTTATTTAGAATATTGGATAAGTTGGAGGTATTAAAGACTCTATTACAAGTGATAGTTATTTAAAATATGCTTTAATTTATATTCATAATCAATTTGAAGCTATCAAGTTTTGTGTGCAAAGTCAAACTTATAATAGGGTTTTTGATACAAAAAGAACCATAACTTGCATATGAACTAGTGGAATCTCCTAAAACTCATAGGGAAGTTGTTAGATAATGTTTATAAGGTATTAAAATAGGTAGAATTCTAAAACTCACCTTGTTATTACAAATACATAGGACTATTTTTTAGTCTACCGGTAAATAGTCATAGGAAAGCTCAGTCAAGAGAAACTTAAAGTGTTGTGCTTTGTTGATTGAGTATAAACCTATTATGGAGGTCCTATGTTATTTTATAAACACTATATAATACTTAATCAAAGTGATTAAAATCATTTGGTAGTTAATCCAAGTCAATATCCTTCCAAGTAAGTAGATTAGGCCATCCGGACCTAAAGACAAGAGTTGACATTGAAGTCTAATTATTAAGAAAGCAATACAAGAAATTGGTTTCTCATCCTCAAAGATAATCTCAAAAAATCTTAAGAAATATTTATAATAATCATTTGATGTTCTTAGACTAATAAAACCTTTTCAAGACCAAACACACCTATACACACTATTGTAACAGTGCTTATGACTTAGTCAATTTTGGGCACTTTGGTGATCTAGTTAGTATTTTGAGCTTGCATAAAGACATTTATGAGTATTGTATCATTATTTTGATGTTTTCATTGATTTTTTGAAGTGAATGAGTCCAATAAACAAGGTATTTGTAGACCTCTTTGTATCAAGTCCTTAGAAATTAAAATTTAGCATAATATGCCTATAAAGGATAGAGTTGTTGTCCTCCAAGTTTTGTGTTGAATTTATTCATGAACTAAGAATATTGAGTCAAATAATTGGTGAAACCATCATAGTATTGTTAAAAGAAGTGAGGATGTATAATTAAGTGCTCTAGGAGTCAAATAAGGGTTTTGATTAAAGGTAGATTACTGTCTTGGGACTAAGTAACCTATTTTAAGTCATTGAAAGTGTCTCTTGATTTGAATACAAAAGCTAAGAAGTCAAGAGATAATAATAAATAATAAGGTCATTATTCTTTCAATACAATTACTCATAAGACCTTTTGTGATAGACCAAGAGATAATTTATGGTTAGGAAGAGACCTAATTGCAAGCAAGTTTCTAGAGGACCTTGAAGTAGACCAAGTTAAGTAAGTGGAGCACTTACTTTGACACTAGTAGGGAATAGTAAAGATCAAGATATGGCCTGTGTATTTAGGCAGGGAATAATCCTTGAGACCAAGATATGGCTCAATTATTTAATCAGGTAGGGCATACTCAGGTAGATAAATTAGGCAAGGAATACTTAAATAGGTAAAGTAGGCATGTAATCCTCAATGTTATAGATATATTACATACATAACATGATTTTAAACCTTGTTTCTCATTCTATCTTCCAATCCTAAAATTTTGAAAACTAAGTATTGATCATAATGGAATTTGAAAAACTAACTTCTAAATGGTAACTCCTATAGCTCTATAATCAATTTTAGAAGATGCAAAGTGGCCCTAATTTGTTATATTTAATAAAATAAATTTAATAAGTTTACATTTAATTTTATATTAATAAGTTTACATTTAATTCTATATTACATTTTATATTTTTATTTAATTTTATATTAATAAGTTTATATTTAATTTTATATTACATTTTATATTCTTATACTTTAAATTTATTTTACTAAATATAACCTTTAAAAAAACCAAATAGGGCATATGCCCTTTACAAAGGGTGTATGGATTTCAAGTTTGGGACTAACCTTTTTGCATTTGCAATGGTTTTCTAAAAAAATGGTGTATGCCCTTTACTGGAAAATGTTTTGTATTTTTCATTGTCATGTTTTTTTGTCCCCCAACTTTGTGCCTCCACCCATATTTTGAATTGATTATCTAGCCATTTTGATTTGTGTGTCTTGCATATTGGTTGATAATATTCTTATTGAATTCAAATATAAAATCAAATATAGAAACTTTGGTCGTAACCAACTCACATCTTGATGACTCTTTTCCATATTTTAACATAGATTTTATAGATTTGTATTTATAATAAACTAGTTATTTTCCAAATTCATGTGAAATTTATTCATATATATAGTTGGTCAAATTTGAAAAATCACCATAATTGTTACATGTTTCATATAAACATTGTTTGGTAAAAAAATATTTTCCCTTAGGTCTTTAACATAAAATATTTTGGTTTAATTTTCTTGATATTTTAGGTAGGGAAGCCACCATACATCCTTGCATGATATCATCATTATGTAAAGTACAACATATATGATGAAAAACATCAAAATGCATATAAAAATCAACATGTACCCTACAATAACATGTGGTGTGGGTTTGGTTGATTTTAACATAGAAAGGCTTACACATTTGAAATGACCTTTGGCTAATTATCAATTGGCCATTAAATATTTTAATAAACTTTTTATAAATTTTTTTTTGGGTCATGTCCAATAAATGTGTTACATATGGCTCATGGTTTTTTGTAATTTTTCTTCTTTTAAAAACATCTTTTACATTAGATGAGACCCTTGTTTTCTCATACCAAAAAAAATCAATCAAATGTCTTGTTCCTTCAACTAATACCTTATCTTTTCATGGGGCTCTACCACTAAATTCTTAACAATTCGTGAGTAAAGGGTCATCAATCTTTATTTTTATTTTTATGAAATTTATTATGATTTTTATATTCAAGTTCAATAATTTACTTATTTTACTAAGAATTCAAGCTTTATATGTTTGCTTACTCACTACATATTCCATTATTACTTGTCTTGCTACATTATATTATATTTTTTTATTTTTATTGCCTATTTCCTTAAATGCATTAAATAGATTATTTACTATTATATTATTTATTCCATCCATATTTCTTGTTATTAAACCTAAATTATGCATCATAGGGCAGGTTTTTTACATTTTCATTAATTAAACAAATAGTTGAAATCATTTTGTATTAATTTTATTCTCAAATGCATAATCTCACACACATTAAACATGATGTAGGAATGGTCTTTTTGACATTTTTCCTTTCATAGGTTCTATTATTTTCTCATCTATTTCAACTAAATACCTTGGTGTTCATTGCATTATCCTTGGAGGTGTGGGTGTAGGGGCTATTATTTGTATTAAATTGGGTGGTGTTAACACTTCAACCATACAAGGGATATTACAGGGTTGGTTAGGTACATTATACCCTACAAGTGAAGTGAATTGATCTTCATTATGGGAGACATGAATTAGGGTCATTACTCGATGTTGATTATCATCAATCTCAAAAACTTCATTATGGATGGATGTTTCATTATATTGTGTTTCTTCATATGTTCATCACTCATTACAAATTCATTACTTACATAGTCTACATTTTAAATTTCATCATTCAACAAGGATTGATTAAGTTCACTTATCTCATGTGAAGACATATCTAAATTAAATTCCATGGAATTGGGCATGTTATTTTCATTTAAAATATTACCTAGTGTGAATGAAGTACCTTCACTTTGCCTATAAGCTCTTATGGATGCTCTCCAATCTGCTTGTCTTTTTCTCTTTTTATCTCCTCTTCAATTTCCTTATTTTTTAGCTCTTTAATTGGTCTTTAATAAAATAAGTCAATTATATAATAAAATTTGAATAATTTTTAGTGATTAAGACAAAGTGAATGTAGAATTTATAGAATTTACATAGTTGGAGTAGTAAAAACCAGTTTCAAGTTTGTAAAAAGAAAAAATTGTGGGAATGAAGAGAAATCCATGTATTTCAAAGGGTGTGTGTACTTTAAAAAACCATGCATGCCCTTTGTGGTTCATGGATCAAACAGATAGAACATTAATTATGGGGATAGTTCTAAAAGGGCGTACGCCTATGACATTTGCTAGTTTTATTAAACAAAATTACCTTTTCCCTCTAAATTTGGTTCAGTTTTAGGCCGGGGGGATCCTATCCTAGTCTAATCCCTGTCATGAACCAACAAATTTAATTTTGTGAAAAAATTATTTGCCTTTTCCATCTTTCCTGATCCATCTGATCACTCAGATTTTATTATTTAAAAAAACAAATTATATGGATTTGTAAAGGATAAAACTTAGCTATCAAATATAATTTTATTTCAATGTTAAACTATTATTTGTAATTTTTACTTAATTTCTACACAACATACCTCATTATGGACTATATACATATCGTTACAAATAACTTTATAAATTTTTGAATAGTAATCAAAGTTTATAAAACTTATATCTAAATAATCTACACATTGTCAACTATGCTTTAAAAAAAAATTCATAAAATGAAAGTCAAAAATTTATGTTTGTACACTGGTAGGTTCAATTTTTTTAGCTATCTTGAATTTTAATATGTGTGTACGTATGCATGCATGCATATGCATATGTATGTGTGTGTGTGTGTGTGCATTATAAAATTAATAAAACAATATTCTCAACAATATTTTATATTTCACCTATCCATATATGAAGTTTCATACCAAAACTAATTAGTTTACTATAAAAAAGGTGTGTTTGTACACATGCAATATCCTTATCTTTTCACAAAAAATGACCAATCTATTGTCATAAATGCATCTATTTATCACACATTTATCATTTGGGTATTAAAAAAATTATATATTTAGAAATTACATTTAAAATGTCACAATTCATGTTCTTATGCCATTGTCAAATTATTTTTTGAAGTGTTTCTAACATTCTCTCTGTAATCACATAAAAATGCAATTTGTACAACTTGAGCATGACTTGTGCCACCCAAACCATAGGTCTCTCCTATTTCCTTACACAACCCACAAAGCATGTTTTTTACTATTTCCTAGTCATTTGAAGCCTTCTAGATTCAACCCTAGTTGTCTCAGACTCCTCTCCTAGGTACAAACCTATCCCTAGGGTCCCTTTCCCCTTGTACACTAGCTCCATACATTAGACTATAGCACTAGACCCCAGGGTGTCCACTTTTTAGTGCTATTGTCCAAGTCACTCTTAGCCTCAAATGGTTAGATTTCCCTAGTTCCTTATATTTTTCCCTGTTAGCCTAACATGAAGTCATCTAACCCAGGATCATCAGTTTCCATATAAAATCCTATTCAAGGGTCATTTACAAGGGTTGGCAATCATTCAAAAGGCACAAGATATAAATATACTTATAACCTTCAATCAAATCCTCCTATTCTCTACATATAGCCAACCATTGTTATTTATAGCCTACTCAAGCTCTCATACAAGTCATGAGTCATCTCAAGCTTGCCCACATTTTCATAAAACTTGCATTTCATATATAGAATTGTACAATACACATTTAATTTGGGATAACTACATTGGCTTTGATCCCTCTTTGGAGTATTGTTATGTAGGTAGCGTGCCCACACATGGGGTGTGATAGCACGTTCAGTGCATAATACACACTAACCCCTTTTTCCAATTGGTTCAAGACCACTTATCAAGCCTAAGGAGGAACTAAGAACCTAAGAGACAAAATTAGTTGCACACAGAGCTCTATAGAGGATCGATACTTACAAATTTAGACTTAGAGCCTCTAAAAGCGTTATAATAGAACCCAACAAGCTCAAAAGAAGCAGGTTAAAAGGACTATAGTGCTGGACCCCAAAGTGCCCAATTTTTAATTCTAATATCCAAGTCAAAAATAGACTTTTGGGTCATATTTTTGATAGTATACCTAGTCAACACATCAATTTACAGTTCTAAATTCCTTCATCTCAGTCTAAAAATTAGCTAAGTTCACTCTATATCACCTTGCTTGCTATTTTTAGTAATTAACTAATCAAATCTAAATTTATCAAATCAGTAGGTTAATTTAGGCATACTGTATTACATGTTTTCTAGATTAATCTAAACCCTTTACCAATTAATAAATTAAACACTTAATTTCCCAAAAATAGTAAAACATTTGGTGAACCTAACTTACTTTGAATCTTCGCACAAAAACCCTAGAAACCCTAGGGCTATTTATTTTTGATCTTTTACCAATTTTTTTATTTTTATAAAATTTAGAAATAGTAAAACTACAAATTTAAGTGAAATATTTTTAATAATTCACTCAAACCCTAGTTTCCACACACTAGGTCTTATTTGCACGAAAACACTTCCAGATCACTAGAAAAAATATTCTACTAATTTTTGAAATATTTTTAGATTTTTCTTGATTTTTTCAAGTTCAAATCTACAAATTCTCAGTAATTTTTTTCAAATTATTACATTAATTTTGGAAAATTTTGATTTCAAACCCTAGTTGCACCAACTAATTCCTAATTATTTTTTAGAATACTCTTATTTTTTTGCAAATTTTGATTGAAAATTAAAATTAAAAAATCAGTTCAAATTTCAAAAATCCATAGTAATTTCAAAAAAAAAATCTCAAAACACTAGTGGAAACTACTAGGTCCTATTCACACAAGTAATTTCCCATAATTTTTTGAATTTTATCTTGTATACTTAGCTCAAAAAATCAAATTCAAATTCAAAAATTCATATTATTGTGCAAATAAAATTCTTGAAAAATACCTAATTGTATACACTAGGTCCCATTGCTTCCTAAGCTATCACCTTACATATAAGCTTCAAATTTGCATACAATAAGAATGGATTTCACTTATTTACACATGTTTTTTATATTTTTTGAAAATAATAAAGATGCCATTATTGGTCCTATCATGTATATGAATGATGAAGTATATCATATGTTAGTACAAAGTTTCATTCTTTGCATTTCATGCTTAATTTTCATAATAAGGGATGATATTACAAAATCTACTGCTAAACATGCACAAGATTCCAAAATTATTTTTACATATTCTCTTTCACTCATATGGAAAATTTTTCAAACTTATCTTGCTAAATGCATTCGAAATGTCACATTGTATAACAAACATTTATATGCCTTCATACACACATTCACGTTTTCTATCACTTGCTCTCTAAATCTCATGAGGAAACATTTTCAAGACTTATTTGAAAAACATATTAGAAATGTCATGATTCAAGTGAAATTTATTTATGCATTAATGCATAGTTCTATATTCTCTATCTCTTATTTTCTATCTCTCATATGGAAAGTTATTTATAATCATATTTCTATACAATTTATAACTACACCTACATGAATTTTAGCCTACATGCATAATTTATACCTAGATGTATATACCTCTTTGGGCACTCTTGTTTCAATGTCATATTTCATGCAAAAGAAAGAAATCCCTTCTCCTCCTCTCCCTCAAGAGGGTGATAACATATTTCCCTCTAATCAAGTCTATGTTATCACTCCTCCAAAAGGTAAGGTAGCCTATACCATTACTCTTGATGCATACATTTAGCCTATAGCTTCTTTAAAATATCTTCAGCATATGTGCTTACATGTTCGATTGCAAGAAACTAAGGTTTTAAATTGTGAGGCTCTAAGTGATCAAATATCCATTATAAACAAGTTAATTTCATATTTACAAATGCAGAATCAACTATTACATAAAAATATCACAACATTTGAAAATCGTATCATAATTCAAAAGCATCAAAGGTATCCTAGTGTCAATGATGTATATGCACCTTCACCTAGTCAATTGGTTGTAAGAAATGTTATATATCAAAACAAAAATCACAACATAATAACTCTACAATAAAGTAAGGTAATAAGGGAACTGTTGAAATCTAAGTGGATTAAACTACCTCATCTACATCTAGTGAGAAGATCTAGATATTATTGTGCATATCATAGAATGCATGAGCATCACACCAATTCATGTTTGGCATTGAAATAACATATACAATAGATAATTGCTAATAAGGACCCTATACAAGGTAAATTAGTCAAGCAATCCATAGTGATACAGGAACACATTCACAAAGGGTCAAATTCAAAAAAAATAAAAAAGTGGTTACAAAAGCAGAACTCAGAACCATAAAAAGATCAAAAAGCAAAATCAAAACAAGAAATAGGTTCAAAAGCATAGGTAAAGCACAAAAGAGATGTAAATACACCTCTCTAAAATGAGGTTTAACTTTCAAAACAATATGGGTTTGGTCAAAAATATCTAAAATAGTTTGATTTTCAAGGTCAAGGGTTGGGAAAACATGCTCAAGGCATCAATACTCCTATTCAAGTAGTTGATAATGTTTGTCACAAAGGTTTGGGATTTATTGAACATCCTATGACAAAGCAATCACAAACATAATTTATTAAAGTAAAAGATTTAGATACAACACTAACATTCCATTGATTCAAAAATCAAGATGATAATAATGAGTGGAACAATCCAAGTTATTATGATTTTCAAGATACCAACAATGAATCCAAATATTCAGAGTCATATTCATAGCCATTAATTCATGCTTCACAATCACACACAATTCCTCTCTTTGATACTAGGCACCATGACAGGGAGTCTCATTTCAGACTCATTGGTTAGTATCAATCCTTCATAGTATTTCCTATACATAGTCTCTTTTACTTGATTGTACATAACTTATTCCACAAAAATACAAAAATAATAAAAAATACAAAAACATGTCAATTGTATGCATCATCTATGTTCTTACATTGAAACACTATGCTAGACTTACATTACATTGTTCTATGCTAATTTTTTGTTGATTTATCCATATTACCATGCTTCAGTTGATATTTTTTGAGTTTGTGTAGTACAACCAGATCGTTGAATGTCTCACTCCACCCATTGAGTGGCCATCCTACATCTACATTCTAACTAGATATTGATACATCTACCCACTAGGGGCACACTCTACATGACTACACCATCTAGATTATGTCATTATAACACTCCACACTCTATACATCTTATGTAATATGTACTTTACTTGCTTACACAAATATTACATTGACATCCAATATCATTTATCACACTTTTGTATTGCATAGCATATACATTAATCTTGTATCACATATCTTGTATACTCTTGCTTCTTGCTTTCCATAGTTAGATGCTTGTCTATATTTCTAATACATTGCATGCTTCTAGTTTTTACTTTAACTAGATAGATGTGTTACATTTTATTTTTCTTTTATGCTTCTTATTTGAATTTTAGGACATTTGCCAATGTCCTTTGTTTCTGTCTATATTGTGTGTGCCTTTGGACATTTGCCAATGTCCCTTATGTGTGCCTTACTATGTGCTTGTGGCCCTTGTGTCAATATTTGATTCTTGTGTGTATATACGACATTTGAACATGATTTATATGCCTTGCATGTTTATTAGGCCCCTTGGCCACCCTTGTGTGTTTCTTGCTTCTTACTTTGTATTCTTATTGCTTGATTATTTCTCTTTGTGTGTATAATGCCATGATTTCAATCATGCATTTACCTTATTATTGGATTCCATGATGGACATCATGATCCATCCATCCATGCTACTAACAAACTAACAACTAACATTGTGCATTCTAGCTTTATTTTTATGTACATGTTATTACATTGTTATATTTATCTAGGCATACCCCTATGGATCTAACAATATCTCTGTACAACTTTTTCTATATCTTGAGATCATGAATATCAATGCTATATCAAACTTTTTTTAGCTTAACATACTTACAGAGCTTCTTCTTCTAAGGGAAGTCATTGCAGGGTTTTCATTCCTACCCTTAGAAGAGGGGACAATAAATAGGGGTTTTGTCACAAAGATCAGAGCTCTTAAATGGTCAAAAAAGTAGTTTCAAAATACACATTCCAGATTCCAAAATTTAGTACAAGCAAGCTAGATCAAGTAGACAACAGGGAACATAGTGCAATTTTTAGTTTTGACTCTAGACAATAGTTTCAAACGTGGGACTATAATGCTGGACCTCAAAGTGTCTAGTTTCTGGTGTTAGTGTCTAGATAGTATAATTTTTAGTTTTTCTAGAATTGGGTAGAGGGGTGAGTTTAGTCATGATTTTTCCATAATAGTACAGTCTAGAATAAAATAGTTTTCAACACTTATTTTCTCAGAGAATCTAGATATAGGGGGAATTATACATGGCATGAGGGTTTCCACTTATAGTTTAGACATGGTAATTGATACAACTTTTAGTTCAACATCTATATTCTAGACACTAGTTATTGGGGGTAATGTGTGCGGCACATGGGCCTTCTCTTTTCTAAGTTTAATACATTTTTCTTGCATATACCTAGTAGTTTTGTGCCTGAATCCATCTGCAGGTGGTTGGCATCACTTTCAAGTAAAATTTCATACAATTTTGTTGATTCCCACGTACCCAATTTCTCAAGTGTCTTCCTAAGCTTTGATTCTAGTTTAAGAGGGGATTATATACAAGTCCAATCTCCATCTTTTAAAGTGGCCAATATTGGCCTAGTTTTCAATTACATTTGGCTATCCACACCAACATTTTTAGATTACAACACGTTCATGGGCTTCATGAGCCATCTCATTTGACATTCATCTTATACCAGTATCTTTCTATTCAGCTTCACATCTTGGGGTAATGATGGAGCCAACGGACTAACTAGCCTTTATATTCTTGAGCCACATATTCAAAGGGATTGGACACATAGTCTAAACATCGATTAACACACACATGATTTATTAACTTCACATAGTTGGCAATAATGGAGCCAAAGGACTAGCTAGCCTTTGTATTCTTGAGCTACCTATTCAGAGGGATTGGACACATAATCTAGACATTGATTAGTACAAGCATGATTTGTTAACTTCACATAGTTGGTGATGATGGAGCCAAAGGGCTTGCCTTTGCATTCTTGAGCCACTTTCCAGGGGATTGAGCACTTAGCTCATCCATCAATATAATTCTTGGTTCAAACATACATCCAACATCACTAAGCATAATCCAGTAGCACAATAAGTTTTATATTGGTTCGCATACCTGGTGAGGTGTATTCATTCCTTTCTCTTCCCTTTTCTCTCTTTACCTATATTTATACATTCTTAGTTTAGATATAGCATATCTAGTAAGAACTGATCTACTTTCACTTTACTTGCATATTTACACATTACAACGTGCTCTCACTAAGCATAATCTAACATCACATAACTTCTTGAGCTTAGCCTCATAGGTAAGTTCAGGTACACTTCTATTTTTCTCCTTTATCTTAGTATTTCTCTTTGTTTCATACTTAGAATAAAGGAGGGGGTCAAATATAATCACATAGAAATTCAATTTATACAACTTGAGCATGATTTATGACACCCAAACCATAAGTCTCTCTTGCTTCCTTGCACAACCCACTAGGCATGTTTTTTACTATTTTTCAATCATCTGAAGCCTTCTAGATTCATCCCCAGCTACCTCAAACTCATCTCCTAGGCACATATTTGTCACTCAGCATCCCTTTCCCCTTGGAAACCAGTGCCATAAGTTGGACTATAATGTTGGACCCCATCGTGTCCACTTTTTGGTGCTATTATCCAAGTCACTCTTAGCCTCAAATGGTTAGATTTCCTTGATTACTTATATTTTTCCCTATCATTCTAACATGAATTCATCTAACCCAAGATCATTATTTTTCCTATAAAATCGTATTCAAGTGTCATTTAGAAGGGTTGACAACCATTCAAAATGCATAAACTAGAAATACACTAAGCACCTTCAAGCAAATCCTTCTATTCTCTGCATATAGCCAATCATTATTATTTCCAGCCTACTCAAGCTCTCACACAAGTCACGAGTCATCTTAAATTTTCCAAAATTTGCATAACACTTGCATTGCATATATAGAATTGCATAATACACATTCAATTTAGGAGAACTACATTAGTTTTGATACCTCTTTAGAGTATTGATATGTAGGTAGCATGACCACACATGGGGTGTGATCACACGTTTAGTGCATAATACACACTAACCCCTTTTTACAGTTAGTTTAAGACTACTTATCAAGTCTAAGGAAGAACTAGGATCCTAGGAGATAAAATCAGTTGCACACAGAGCTTCGTAGATGATCAAGACTTGTAAATTCAGACACAAAGCCTCCAAAAGTATCATAATAAAACCTAAAAATCTCAAAGGAAGCATGTCAAAAGGATTATAGTGCCATAAATAGGACTATAATGTTGGACCCAAAAGTGTCTAGTTTTTGGCACTATGATCGAAGTATAAAATAGACTTCTAGGTCTTGTTTTTGATAGCCTGCATAGTCATCTCATCAATTTACAGTTCCAAATTCCTTCATCTTAGTCCAAATATTAGCTAAGTTCACTCTCTATCCCATTGCTTTCTATTTTTAGTAATTAATTGATCAAGTCTAGATTTAACAAATTAGTAGGTTAATTTAGGCATACTACATTACATGTTTTTTAGATTAATCTAGAACCTTTACTAATTAGGAAATTAAACACTTAGTTTCCCAAAAATAGTAAAACACTCTCTAAGTTAAACTATTGTTATTTTGAGAAAAAAAGTGTCACTTTAAGCCCCTACCCTTTGTCCCCCATTATTCTACATCTACCCAAAAAAATGAAAATGTTCCTTACTTCTCCATGGTGATTTATAGGGGAGATGCCCAAATGATATTATTTTAGCTATGATAGGCTATAAGTATAGTGGTTTGATCATGATGACATGAATCATAAACATGAACTAGAGGTATATTGATACTGAATGTTGTGTATTGGTTTTTATTTTCACCTTTTGTCTTTTTTTCTAAAAATATCTTTTTTTAAAAGGAAATAATTTATGGTTTTCAAATGAATTATTAATTATTTTTTGAATAATTCAAAACGATAAAATATAATTGTTTTTTTGTGTGTGAATATTATCCATTCAAGGATTATGCTTTTATTTGAGGTAAAATGTATAAAAGAAATTAAATTGACTTATTTGAACCTTTAAAATCTTTCTTCTCTCTTTGTCACCATGTGGAAGGTTTTTAATGTGAAATTCTTTGGTTTTGGTGTATACACTCCTCCATGCTGGTGTGAAACCAAAAAAAGCAAAGTCATCAATAAATATGCCTTGAAAAAAAGACTCCAATGCAAATGTAGATTCCAATGCATACCCAATAATGAGAAAAAGTTGCCACATGTCTTTAAAGCAGTTGATATGCAAATAATATAGAAACACAACTCAAAAAAATTAAACAATATATAATACACCACTTAAATTGGAATATTAGTTAAAATTTTGATTTATTTAAATAAAGTGCCACACCAATCAACCAATGCATGGTAAATAAGCTAAAATGTAGTTAATAGTGTCAAAAATCACCATGTAGTAGTTTGAAATCAATTTGTTAGAAACCCATGTCCTACCCTTCTCTTTGCATTATTAGTGTATTAGTCACTATGGATGTATATGCTTTATAATTCATCCATTTAGCATATTTTAATTATCCCACATACATGGGAAGTAGTATTTACTGGAATAAATTTAGTATTTAAGTGTTGAGGCCCAATGAAGGAATCCACGAATATTATTATATTGAGATTGCTCAAAGGATTTTGACCCCTCGAAGTGGCTTGCGATCTAAAGGTTATTTTGAGTTATTTTATAAAGTTCATTTGATTGTTCATTTATTTTTTGTAGTTTTTAAAGCTATGTAGAAGGTTCGTCACATCAAGTATCATAGCACTTTCTCATCCTGTGGGTAGATTTTGGAGAATTTTTTTCATCAATTGCTTTTTAGGAGCTACACCATTTATGAAAATATTTTTCCTTGCCTCTATTTTCTACTTTTCATTATAGGTTTGGATAAGGGTAAATACCACTCTACACAACTATGGGAAGTACTTAGATATAAGCCCTAAGAATAGTTATGAGGATTACCACAAGAACCTTAAAATAGCTAGCCCATTAAAAGGGCCTGTCAATGAAAAGGGCAAAAACCCCATCTCAATTGACCAATTTCCACTTGTGAGGTAAACCAAGAGCTCTCACTTAGGGGTAAATCTACGGCCATTTTTTTTAGAGCAGTACTCATTCAGACAACATTAGTGGCTAGAGAGTCTCCTTTAAACCATTAGGTATCCAAATAGACTTGGGTCCCATATCCAAAATAATAGTTTTAAAAGACCATCATTTGAGTGATTATAATTGAGAACAGTTTGTAACTGCATACTTGCTAATAGATTTTTAGTAGGAATAACTAAGAAAAAATCAGTTTCTATACACCATAGTTAAAAAATCATTTTTTCTCCATATCTCTCCATCTATAGTTACATTAACTCTCAAAATTTCTTAGAGCACCTGAAATTATATTCTACACATTTTCTTCTTCGAGGGTCCATATCCAAATTGCACTTCTATTAGCCACAAATCTCAATTTTTTACTCTTTTAGGTTTTGCCATAACTTTTTTAGTTTTTGTCCTCTTTCTTCAAAACTTTCCCATAGTTTTCATTTATATTTTTAATTCCTTTGTCCATATAGGAAAAAAATTCCATTTTTTCCATTACAATTCTGAAATTACCCAAGTGCCTTTGTCAATCATAACCAGGAGGTGATAAAAAACTATTAAAAGTACATTCACCCCTTTCGATTGAGTCTAAATTAAAACAATTCCATACTAACCATGTCTTAAAACATGTTTTTCCATCCCTTTCAAAAAAAAACATTAGTTATGGTAACCACCCATGCATACACAAATATCATGGATGAATAAATTACAACATTAAAAACCTAGGTTACTGAGTTAACTGATATGATACATGGACTAAATCAAAAGAATAACATTTTGCTCAATAAATTACTAGAGTCTTCTTTAGAGAATAGTTTATTTTATCCCCACACATCATATGGGTCCAAGTTGGAATTTACACAATTCAATGGTATATATCCTATAGAATGGATATATCAAGCTGAGCAATTATTTAACCTTCAAAATACTTTTTTGTCAACAAAGTCCCAATTACTTCCTTCCACTTGGAACAAGAAGCACTCTAATGGTATTGTGGGTATCTCAAGTAACATGATGAAATCAATTGGAAAACCTTTGCATCCTTACTTCAGGTTAGGTTTGGTCTTTCCACATTCGATGACTTTATAGGATCTCTCACCAAACTCCACCAGACAAGCACTATTCATGACTATCAGATTGAATTTGATAAATTGGCTAATCATAGTAAAGGGTTATCAGATGACTTCTTCAAGAGTTGTTTTATTAGTGGACTAAAAGAGCCAATACACATAGAAGTGATAATGTTTCAGTTCAAAAACATGATGGATGCCTTGAGTCTAGCTAAGTTAACAGAAGATAAACTCTCAACGCAACGTCAACCTCCCACTTCCCACCTATAAAGAACACAATGAACCAACAACCAACCACAACCACACTAGTCAAACACCTTATTTTAGTAAGAGATGTGGGATCATAAGGAGAAATGATTATGTTATAGTTGTGATGAAAAATGGGTTAAATGTTATAGGTGCATCACATAAAATCTCTACTTGCTAGATGTGGAATCACCACTAGAGAAGGATAGTCATCCTGATATCTAGGAATTATAGGATGCTCAAGCAAAATAAAACCCCTCTAAGGACTTAATGACTTAGGATACTCAACCTGAGATGTCTCTAAATTATCTAACATGTATTAACACCCCTCAAACCATGAAGTTTAAGGGGTTATTTAAAAATATCCCTCTCATAATCCTCATTGACTCTGGTAGCACTCACATTTTCATTTATCCCCACATTGCTAAGTAGGTAGACTACTTTATACACTCTTTTTCTAGATTTGAAGTCATGATTACTAATGGGATAGCATTTCCATGTAAATGGAAGTGTTTTAATGTGCATATCATGATAGTCAATTACAATCTTTGCTAATATATTTTTTCCTTATGCTTAAGGGATGTGATGTGGTCTTAGGGGCGTAATGGATTCCTACATTAGGACTTATTCTATGGGTCTTCTCTAAGATTTGGATGTAGTTCATAGATAGTGGTTAGAAGCACACCTTAAAGGGGTTATTTCCTAGATCTTCTAACGTCATCATTTCCCATCACATGGAAAAACTTTTGAATGAATACTCACATGGGGTCATTGCCTAGTTGCACTCCATCCAACTTTAGTTCCCTATTGCTACTAACTACCTTGTTGATTTACAAGTCATCCTCAACAAGCATGCAATTTTTTTTATAGATATAGTGGGTTTTCCCCCTTCATGTCCTAAATATCATTTCATCCCTATCCTTCCAAGAAGCATCTAACTCAACATCCAACCACACTGCTATCCCCATCTGCAAAATATTGAGATTGAATAGCTAGTATGGGAACTCCTCAAGTTTGGAGTTATTCACCCCAACACCAGACCTTAATCCTCCCTAGTACTTATTATCCACAAAAAGGATGGGTTGTGGTTCCTCTTTATTAATTTTTTTCCCTTAACCACCTCACTATCAAATATAAATTCCCAATTCTAGTCATTGATGAGCTCCATGGGGAAAAAATTTCTTCAAATTGGATCTTCACTCAAGCTATCATTATATCTACATGCATGATGATGAAAATTTGAAGTTATCCTTTTCCACTCGTGATGGTCACTATGAATTATTAGTCATGCCATTTAGAGTTACAAATGCCCATTTAACATTTTAGGCCCTAATGAATAAAGTCTTTTGACCTTTCCTCTATCAATTTGATTTTGTTTTCATTGATGATATTTTTATTTACAAGTGCACATGGGTTGAGCATCTATAGCATCTTGATAGGGCATTACAACTTTTAGCAGATAATCAATTATGTGCCAAGTAATATAAGTGTTCCTTTGATCAAAAATAGGTTAAATATCTAGGGCAAATTATTTCTGTCGATGGGGTTCACATGGATCTAAAAATAATCAATGCCCTACAACATTGGCCTCAGCCAACAACCCTCAAGAGCCTTCATGGATTCCTAGGCCTTACAGGATATGACTAAAATTTCATTAAGGATTATGGAAAGATTACATTCCCCTTGACTTCCTTATTGAAAAATGATGCATTCACATGGGATTTTACGACTAACTAGGCATTCATGGCACTCAAATAGGCTATGTGTAGTACACCAGTTTTGGCAATGCCAAACTTCACCAAAACTTTCACCATCAAAATTGATGCCTATAGAAATGGCCTAGGTGTTGTTATTCTCCAAGAGGGTGATCCCATTGATTTCACTAACAAATCCCTTTCTGGATAAAATTTGGCTTTGTCTACATATGAAAAGGAAATGATGGAAATTTTGCATGCATTATAAAAATGGTAACTATACTTGATAATTATTTTTTCATCAAAATCAATCACCAGAGTTTGAAATACTTCCTAGAACAATGAGTCTCATCACCAACACAACAAAAATGGGTGAGCAAACTCATGGGCTATGATTATGAGATCACTTACAATAAGGGTAAAGACAATGTCATGGTGGATGCTCTCTTATGCACATTCAAGGACTAGACTTCCCTTTCTCCCATCTCCATGCCCATTCCAAATTGGTTGGAAGTTTTACACCAAGGGTATGCACATGATCCCTCCTTACACCATCTCTTTCAACAATTGACCACTAACCTCTTTGTAATATCACATTATTTATGGGATGGTGTTTATCTACATTACAAGGGTCATTTAGTGCTTCCCAATAGCATATACCTTCACTAGGATATTTTTTATGGCTTCTCCATTAGCAGGCACCTTACGATTTCTCAAAACATATGAGTGGGCACATCCAAATTTATTTTGGAAGGGGATGAAAGGGTAAATTAAATAGATGATGATCAAACGTGATACTTGCCAATGCAACAAAGGTGAAAAAATAATTATTCCTAGTTTGCTTGAGCCCTTTCCCATTCCCACTAGGATCTAGAGCAAGACTTCTATGTATTTCATTAAGGGGATCCCTCAATCTGGAGGAAAAATAGTGATCCTAATCATGGTAGAATGCCTCTCCAAATATAGTCATTTTTGTGCCTTCATCCATCTGTATACAACCTCCATGGTTGCACAATTTTTCTTAGATTAGATCTTTTATCTTCATGGCACCCCTTCTTCAATCCTCTCCAATTAGGATGCAAATTTCACCAGCCATTTTTAGATGGAGCTATTCCAATGCATAGGTGCACAATTGAAGATGAGCTTTGGGTATCACCCCCAAATAAATAGCTAAACATAAATTATCAACAAATGCTTGGAAATATTCCTGCATTGCTTTGAGTCAAAATAAAAACAATAATGGGAAAAGTGGCTCTCCCTCATAGAATGGTGGTACAATACCTCCTACCACACTTCTACTAAAATGACTGCATATGAAGTAGTTTATGGTTAATCACCCCCAACACTTCTCTCATATACCCATGGTAATTCCCTGATTTAGGTAGTCAACACTAATCTCTAACATAACGATCAAATTCTTAATACCTTATGAGGTAATCTCCATCTAACATAGAACCGAATGAAGCAACATGCTAATCAACACCACTCTAAGTGTACCTTTCAACCTGGTGATATGGTTTTTCTTCATCTGTAGCTATACAAGCAATCATTTTTGAAACTAAAAGGGAATCATAAGCTTGCCTAGAATTTTTATGGCTCATATAAGGTTCTCCAGGAGATTGAGTGTATTGCCTACAAGTTAGAGCTTCCACCTTCCTCCTAAGTTCACTTAGTCTTTCATGTCTTCTATTTGAAAAAAGGTCTTGGAACCACCATTAGAGTGCAAATTTTTTTACTAGAACTTGATAATGAAGGATCCATCATTCTCAAACTAGAAGTGGTTCTGGATAGGTGCACCTTCCAACTTCGCTCCCACTCAATCACAGAATTCTTAATCTAATAACATGCCATGCACCTAGAAGATACCACATGGGAACCACTATTCCAAATTCAGCAATGATTCCCACATCTGAAGCTTTGAGGACAAAGATTTTTCTAAGGAAGAGGGGATGTTAGTAAAATGTGTCCTACCATTCTTTTTGCATTATTAGTTGATTAGTCACTATGGGTGTATATGCTTTTTAAGTTGTCCCTTTAGCATATTTGAATTATCCCACATACATGGGAAGTAGTATTTGTTATAATAGATTTCGTATTTAAGTGTTGAGGCCCAATGAAGGCATCCACAAATATTATTGTATTGATCTTGGTCAAAGGAGATTTCCCCCTTGAAGTGGCTTATGATCTAAAGGTTATTTTGAGTTATTTACCAAAATTCATTTAATTGTTTATTTATTTTCTTTAGTTCATAAATATGTGCATAAGGTTCCTCACAAAATCAAAGCACCTCCCTAGAAACTCGAATGCCTTTATATCAGTCAGAAACTGAGCATATATGCCTTTCTGGAATACCATATTAGTAAATATAAAACTCCATACATGTGTAATCAACACTTAAATAGCTAAAACATCTCCTAAAACAACATAGTGCAGTTTTGAACCATGGAAAGGGCAAATTTTGAGTGATTTGATTGGCTGAGAATGAAATATGTAGAATGGAGAAATAATAGAGGAAGAAATCAATTAAGGAAGATTATGCTCTAATACCAATGTTAGGCCAAGAATGGATTACAAATAAAATAATGAGAATTAGTGTAAATTGAAGTTATTACATTGCATTTATGAAGAGAGATTACAATATTTATAGCCAAGCAGTTGACTATTCACTTCATATTCCCAGAAGATTATTCATCTTCTTATGAAGACTATCTATCTACCACTATGAGACAAAAGCTCTTATAAAATTACTCCTAGGATTATCAATATTATTTACAATAATATTATATCAAACATAAAAAAATGACACATAAATTTATAAAGATAGTAAAGGAAAGCACATCAAACACATAAAGCAATGTAACAATATAACCATACACAAATCGATCATAAATATAACAAGCACATGTATATGAATGCACTAAGAATATGAGATCATCAAGCAATATATATCATAAAATACTAAAACACATAAGACTTAACCTAATAAATAAAATCAATATATCCAAAACTTGAAATGGTATTGGGAGATGACTCCTTAATGCCCCAAAGTCTTTCTCAAGCACACATAGGTTGTGACTTGGTCATTATGTTATGAATACATAAGTTTGTGTTTGTACCTATTATTCACCAATATTTATCCTATCTCAATGATACCATGAGTATCATGTTTATATCAATAGTAATGTAAATTGTTCAAATGACATGCAAACCCCTAGGCCATGTTCTAAAACTGATCCATGGGATATATGAGAGCTTTAACAATAATTAATTCTCTAATGATTGTTTTCCCCCTTACATAATTCCTATGAGTGCTCAATAGATCCCTATGAATTATTTCTAAATACTCTTGTGTCTACATGATCTATAATCCATCTACATAAAAATGACATTGAATTGATGTTAAACATTATGAGCACCCATTCTGACTTCCAATTATTAGGACCTAAAATGATGGCAAGGGGTGAATGCATGTGTATGACTCTACTTGCAGCATGTGTAAATAACAAGGTAACTTGAGAATAAGAAAATGGTACCCATGAGATAAGGTATAATATGCACAAATTAGAGTGGGAAGGGGGACGGGTAATAAGGTGGAAGTCAACAAGAGGGTGCAAATTACCTATTTTGAATTGAATTAGCTAACATGACAAGTGTGCTAAATTAATTAAAAATATATTATACACATATCTAAAAACTTTATGAGATACCAATATCAAGACATCTATCTTGCATTTGTTACATACCATATTGATTAATGACACAATTAAATTCTCCACAATTTTCTAGTTAACTTGTAACATATGGTCTCAATCTAGCTACACCATTATTTTATGCTTTAAAAAATATTTCTAGAAAAAAAAAAAAAAAAAAAAACATGCTCCAAACTCCACTGCATGCCCAATATGTTACAATTTTTCAACCAACTTCTCTAAGAAAGAATAATATGATCAATGATGATGAAATTGGATCTTCTCCGGTAACTAAGATTTGTTGTTTTTGATATTGTCTTTGTCTAAGAGCTTCACATATATCAAGATAGTTTGATTAGACTCTCATTTACTACACACTAAAAAACATATTTTATTTTCCTTAAAGGTTTTTTAAATATTGATATGCAATTAAGGGAAAATAAGCATAAGTATATTTTGTAGGTGATTGGAGCGAAATAAAAGGAATCTGAGTGAGGGTTTTGGAAGTCATGACCAAGTGAACATGATCATCAAATTGTTTCTTGCCTAATTGTACTCTTGTCTAAAAAAACATTGTTTGGAATATCCTTAGTGGAAGAGAATAATTTAGACAATGCATTAGCTTCTCGTCACTTTTGAATGTGCATTTTCGCTATCACTTTTTAACAACTGCTACCAAATTACAAAATAAACAAGGATCACGTAATGGTTAATTCCTACAATAACTGTTGAAAAGCATTTAGATTTGTTATTATGCAAAAAAAATTAAATGGTACCAAATATATTTTGACTACCACTTAATCTTTATTTTACAATTTGCACATTTTATATAGTAATAATAATGATATAATCTAATACAATATAGAAATTAATTTATTATTAGTGCTACAAGTGTCTTTGTATTGTAAATTATATTAGAATAACTGTTTATAAATAAATCAATTTTATAGAAATAAAACTTCAAATACATTAAAGTATGCATCCATAGATTTATCTTACGATATTCATTAGGGGCGTATACCCTTAAAATTAAGGATACAATACTTCGACTATATATACAGATAGAATTGAAAGTTAATTTTCATATTATTGAAATGTTGAAGGGTAGTAGAGAAAGTACAAGTGTGCTTATTAAATATATACTTCTAAACTATAAATGACCACATAAATGTCCCTTTGATAGTATCAAATATTACTAAAGGTGCAAAGTACACCTTAAAAAATGATGTTTTTATTTTAATTTTTAAATGTAAAACTTCTTTAAATACAATAAAAGTTATTTTAAATAATTTATAAAATATTATGAAATAATTTAAATACAGTAAATTTATTATAAATATTAATGTTTTTTAAAACTTTTTTAGAAAAAGGTTATTAATTAATACAAATACATGTCATTTTTTAAATTATCATATTAATATAAATTAATTAATTTTTATAAATAAAAAATCAATCTTTAGAAGATTTAATAATAACATATAAGGGATTATTCTTTAATTTTTTAATATAATACTTTAGAATTGTTAGTTATATCTTATTAAAGGTTCTTATTAACCTTGTTCAAAACTATTTGTTTAAATAAAATCTATATGTACTTGCAGCAGAGGATTTTGGATATATTCTTAGCAATGCCCAAGCTAGGGGCCTTTTCAAAGGAATCAATCTCCCTCCAGATAAAGAAAACCCTCTCGAAGATATGCAATTATTGAATGGTCACTTTGTTGATGATTCTTTCCTTACTATTATTGAAGAAGAGGATAATGTGGATAACACCTTGCAGTGTCTCAACACCTTCTGCCTTGTCTCTGGCTCAAGCATCCAATAGGAAAAAACTAGATGCTACAAGCAGTCATACTTCCACCCACCGATGTGGGCTGGCAAGTATGGGTGGGCGTAGATTCAACATGATGAAATTATCAAGTTTATTGGCATTCCTTTTGCTTTTGATGCCTCTCCAACCATGTTGTGGCAATATGTTGTTGATAGAGTAGCAAAAAATCTATAGTATTGGGTTACTAAGCCCTTATTGTTAGCAAGAAAATTTCAAATCTACTTGAAAGTGCTTGCGACCACCCATGTTTACTACTCTTCATGCTGGGTGCCTTCCAAAAATTCTTACTAGAAACTTGAAAAGCTTCTTAGGGATTTTATTTGGGCCAATTCTTCCCATGGCCATGGCTTCCACAGAGTTGTTTGGGAATACTACTGCCTCTCGCTGGATGCTGGAGGTATGAGTCTTATCAACGTGGCTCGTCAAGGAGTTATGTTATGTGCCAAATGGATTATGCGAGCCATTGAAGGCAAAGAAGCATGGAAGGTGTTGTTTCGACACTACATTTCTTCAGGCCTTCCCAAAGGAAGAAAAAGCCTGGGAAGGACTTGGCTTCTCCAATATGCTCATCATCAAAACCCCTTGTTCAAATTATAGGATCTTTTGTTGCTAAAAGTATCTAGAAAGCATGGAAAAAAATCAAACCATGGCTTCTCTAGAATGGCTTAGGGTTCTGAGATGGGTTGTCCATTAACTCGCATTCTCTATAGTGGTCACTTGTTATCAATTCCAATGAAGTCCCTTTGGTCGAGGTTCCTTGGATCAATGCACTCAAGTTATTTCATAGAGCCATTCATACTGTTCAAGACATATTTTGTAAGCAGTCTCACTCTTCGTTATCCTAAGAGGAGGTGAAAAGAAAATTCTAGTTAGCCAACTTTGATAGAGAGTCTTACAAATAAATCTTTAATGATGTTCCACCTTCAATGCTTCATAAAATCTTTGTTATTTTTGCTCGTCCTTGGTGGAAGGACTAGAAATGTATGTTGAAACTACATTTCATAATTACACTCCCCAACTTGGCTACGGGTGGCTTACTTCTCATGTGCCTATGGTGGACAAGCTTAATTCTCAATGGGGTCTTCATTCTTCATATCGTACCTAGTGCTTTCATTTTCAAACTATTTGGGAGGCTTACTTGGAGCCTAAGTTAGCTCACTTCACTTGGTGTGTGTTGTATTAGGGCTTGCCTATAAGCAGAAGGCTTGTGCATTTAAGAATTTTCCTTCCTAAATGTCTTTTTTGTGGCCATTTGGAAACACTCCATCTTTTCTGACACTACTCCAAAGCTCAATGGGTCAAGATGTGGATTCATGACCTTTTAGGCCTTTCTAGCTCGAGCTTTTTCAGTGACAGCATATCCTTTTTGGAGATAAACTCACCTTGCCTTTTGAAAACACCCAAGTCTAGCATACTTTCAGAGTGAAGATTCTATTTTGGCTATGGAAAGAAAGAAATAATGTAGTCTTTAGCAAGGTTTCTTCAAATTGTAATTTTTCTGCTTTCAACAAATCTTCCATTATTTCCAATGTACTTTTGCAGATTCAAGTAGAGGCAAATAAAATTGCCATAGAGTTTGGCCATCTTTAGGACCTTCTCACTCATTGGGGAGATGTTCCTTGTGCTATAGCGTAAATTCCTCCTTCTCCACCTAGGGATAACAGAGTTGCTAGAAGAAATGCTAATCCTCCTCCTAGAGGTGGTCACCAACACAGTTGGTCTCAGTGCCACTCTCATAGTGGCATTCTGTATCAGTACGTCTCCCCCTGGACAATAGCGAGAGTGGCAACCCCCGCCTCTTTCCCTCATTGGACAGGGTGGTTGGGGTGTTTCTCCTTAAGTGCGTCCAAATGCTTGGGGGGCAACACTTGGAGGTCAGATAGACATGTTGGATTAGTTCATCATGCTCTCTCTTGCTATTTCTCCCACTCGGTAACAAGGAGATGATAAGGACACTGCTCAAGCTTCTAATTGGGAGCCAATTCTAGATGGCAATGACTTGCCTAGCTTGGGTTGGGATCCGAATGATATGGATCCTCTGTCTTTTGACCTTACACTGGTAACTTAATTATGTTTCTTTTTTTATTAACACTGATATGATAACTCATTTCTAAATAGGACTTAATAATATTTTTTATTTCTGTAATGACTTGTTCCTAAACTTAACCTAATTTAACTTGAGGTATGTATTTTTTTAAAATTATTTGTATATTATATATTTTTATTAATATATAAATACATTTCATAAAAAAAAATAAAAAAAATAAAACTTATAATATTATAAACCTAAACCTTAACATTCAGCCTACTTTTAAATTTAAAATTAATTAATTAAACATAATTACTACTATGTACGCGTTGCTTAAACCAGTACAAACTGTTTAAACCACTTTGAAAATAATTGGTTGTTTGTGTTGCAACTTACTCTAAATCCATTTATAGTGTTGATTTAATAACGAGTTTAATTCATTAAACTCCTTATCCGCGTTAAGTGGTCCACATTATTCCGTTAACCGTATTTTGTCATGTGGGAGGGAAGTCAGAACATTAAAATTTAACTGTCATTTGACAGCGATAGAGTCGCCACTCACCACTTGAAATCTTGTTAGGAGACACAAGTCAAACATCTCCTGACGGGATTAAACTTAACTACATTAACGGGAAATACTTAAAGTAAGGGATATAACTGTTATTAATGGGAGTAATTATATAACAGTAACTGTCAAGGAAGAATTGGAAGCCACAACTGATTTTGCATCAGCATTATCAGACCCAGGTTTCGACCCTGGGAGGTGTGGGTGATGGGTCTACCATGTCAAAAGTTTTTTTTTTTTTGGGGTGTGGTTAAAGATAGAAAAATATATTTATTTTTGATGTTTTTTCCTTTAAAGATGATTGTAATATTTTTTGAAAAGAAATGTTTCATGAATAATAAATATAAAAAATTTATTTAAAAGAAAAAGTCGACAATCAAGTATAATCATTTCATATAGAATGATAGATCAACAATTAATTATGTTACAAAAATAATTATGTTACAAAAATAATTATTTTGAAAATAGATTTTGATATAAAATAAATAGTAGTATTTTTCATTATTTATAAGATATAACATGTCAAATATATTTGAAGGTGTACAATCTTAATTTCCCACCATTCAAAATAAATTCATATTATAATTGAGATGAAGTCATTTAATTCAAACAATCAAATGTTTTAAGTATTTATAATAATGAATCTTTAAATGATTAATAACTCTTTAAGTTTTAATAGGTTTGAGATTTAATGAGTACCCTTACTTATGGATGGAAATTTTGATGAAGATTAACTTGATTTACAACCATCATAATAATATTTTCAATTTTCAACAATTGCATATATCAACTTGCTAAAATTGAATATAGACATGATACATTATAAATTGAGTGTAAGGATCAAGTGGTACTCTCAAAATAATTTGTATACATTCATATAAAGTATAATATAAATTGTTAATTTTTAAAAATTAGAAAATATTGTATGGGACAAGATGCTCAAAGACATACGTAAAATATGTTTATAATTGTAAAAAATAGGTGGGATGAGTATCAAATCGCATACCTGAGTCTGACTCCTGAGGGATATTACTCTCCAACCAATAAACAGTGTCAATATATTTCCCTTCTTAATCGCAGTCACACTACCAAGATATGGTTTTTCTTGACTATAACCATGGAGTAGAAAAATGAAAATAAATCCTCACAAAAATATCATTATACAATAAACAATTTTAGTACCAAGATCATTTTAAAAATGAAAAAAATCCTAGTTAAATTTAACTTTAAAAATATATACATTCGACTTAACATTAATTATGTCACAATACAGTTAAAATATATCTCAAATGTTTTGGTATATTTAATAATATGACTAGAAGAAATAAATATGCAAACACAAAAAATATGATCTATTAGTGACAATCACAACTACTTTAATCTTAAATGCTACATGTGTTTAACAAAAGGTTTTTAAACTTTCAAGCTACAAAATAAAATATGAAGTCACAAAATTAAATGTAAATGTTAATTAAACCAATACTATTAAAATCTATGGGCTAGTGTGTTAATGAAATACAAATATTTTTTTCTTATAAATATTGAGGAAGAGTAAGAAAGTAGTTGTAGACATCTAATTCGATATTTTTTTCTTATATTTTTATTGCAATATTGTTAGTGTCATCTTCTATATATATAATTTATTAATTGCATTTAGTTATTTATTGGTATGTTTTCTTGTGTTTTTTCTCTCCTCCTCAACTTAAAATTTTAGATTAATTTATCATTTTAAAAAGATCAATAATATATATATGTATATATTCATTAAATAAAATCAATCAAATTTTAAGCATAGAATCTCTAACCAATTTCAATATCTCATATCAAAGCCAGATTAATAATTAGTCGATTTCTTTTATATTAGTATTGTAATAGAGTATTGGTGGTATTATTATTAGTTTAGTTTGTCAATTTTATTAATAGTGTGTTGTCAGTCATAGCTGTTATTATTATTATTAGATAATAATAGTAATATAAGTATTTATCATCATTTTAATTTTGTATAAAATCAATATTTTGTATGTCGTCATAGTTAAAAATGTCAAATTTTAATTTTAACGAACATATTATTGGGTAAACCCAATATTTTTAGAAATATGTGTGTAAAAATATCTATACTAAATAGACTAATATCAAAAATGATAATCACTGTAGTTTTTTTTTACATTATTTGCAATCAAATGATAGTGATTAAGTACAAAGGCTACAAATACAAGTTTAGTGAGAAGCCCAACACTTACTAAAGAAAATGAGGACCTAATCTTAATTTTTTTTATTTTTTTAGTATATGTAATAAGTGATTAGTTTTTACTGAATACATAAGTGTAAACATGAATGCTAGTCTTTGAATAAATATGCATTAAAATCCCTATTTACTTATATGTTTATGAACCAATGTACATGCTTACACAAATATGAGGATGAACAAATGTGTGTATCCTTGTTCATATCTGGATGATTGATGTGTTCTTATATGTGAAAGTTTAATGTTTTTTCTATCCATCAGAATTTATCTTTCATTATGTGTTCCAATATATGTATAATGTTTTCTTTCCCTATATTCATACTAGTGAAAGGAATGTTAAGAGTTAGAACTACATAAATAGTATTGATAATTTGTCTATTTATATAATAAGTTGTCATAAAAATTCAAACTATAAATCAGGATTGACTCCTCATCTTAAGGAGATCAATAACTTATATATAAGTTTTACTTCATTGAAGGCAATCAATTAAGTTTTAAGTGTATTTAATCTCTAACCCACTTCAATATCTTTTCCTTTTTTTCCCTTTTTTTTTATGTTGTATGCCTTTGGGAATGTCTTCATTTCTCTCTCCTTCCTCTTTCTTCTTGTTTATTTTTAATTTTGTCCTTAGGAAAAAAATGATAGTTTTGCTAATTCTTCCCTTGGTGGGATTGATAGGGCACTGATTTTTTCTTTTGTTCTTTTGTGGGCCATTTGTCCTTTCACTCTTTTATCTTGATTTTTAGGCTTATTTTATTAACTTATTTTTCACTCTTTGTTTCAGCTTGCATCTTAATACTTTTATAATTTGAACGTAAGAAGGTTATTTAGACAAGATTTTTACAAATATTTTATTCTCAAGTTTATTAAAAATTTCTAAGAGATTCAAAAATCATCATAATCATGTCTTCTATTTATAAAGGGAAAATCATTTTAAGCACATTCTAAAGGATTTATTTTTTCTTGTACAAATTGCATTCATGTTTTATTGCAAATTTTACCAAAATAGAGATAGGATAATCTACATGAATTGTATCTCCACCTATGATGAGGAGTCTAAAGCTCTTGCCCAATTTATACATTTACACTATACATGAATTACATGGGGTTTGAATGGATTTTTAAAGTTTTGGTGGATCCCAAGTTTCCACATCATTTACATTTAATAAATGTAATTATGTTACTATGTCATAAGATCCTTTCTTAATAAAATTTTCCATCTTATGAAAGTTGATAATTTGAATTTGGTAGTAATTGCATTATGAAAAGTTTATAATTTTGTTAAAATATATGAATATGTCATGAAAATTAAAGGGCATTTCTTTCACTTATGAATATGCCTCTTCCACTTATAAAAACATTTATTTCCAAGGTAATGACGATAGAATTTGAGTATATGGGCATACGGATATAAACATGGAGGTTGTTCTTTCCTTACTTTAATTGGAAGGAATCAACATTGGAGTGAAGTCACTACTTTCTTCTCTATAGAAGATGAAATACATTTGACATTAAGATTTGAGGACAATCAAACTAGATTGATGCAAAGAATGAATCTCCTCATCTGAATTATAGAATAAATGCCATTGTCAAAGTGCCATGTTTATCAAAAATCATATACCATCCCAACATGATGAAACTGCCTCTGAGAATGTGAAAATAATGATGAAACCAACTTTGTTAATGATAAACTCATATTAAACCCATTTTTAAAAAAAAAATCATTCATGCAATGTTAGAATAACACCATTGTAAAAGTCATCTTAATAATGTTTGCTAAAATCATCCTAAGAATGGCTCCAATGTCATCGTAGGTACACATTCTAGCATCACTTAGGTGACATTAACCTCTGTTCATGAGATGAGACTATACTACTCATCCTTAGGGTGACATTGAGGCATTACAATATTTAGTGTAATATAATGGCAAACATAGTGAAGGATTGAAGATTTTGACTTTAAATGTGGCTTTAGGATGAAATTTAGTTTGTTTAGATTTTATTGTTGTGTAACTTATAGTCACTTTTAATGTGACTTTAAATTCGACTTAAGAAATTCAAAATTATTTTATGGGACAGAAAAAATTTATGAATCCAACTGATAATCCCTTATGGAGTCTATGATAGTCCCTCATGAAGAGTTTGATATGATTCTATTATTAACATAAGAGACTCGCTTCCCATTGTCTACCATGACCTAAAAATTATAGAATGAACAAAAAAATAACTTGAGCTCATTATCTAGACTTATATTAATGAATGTGTGTGTGCTACGTGTATCTATCGAAAGGTATCACCTTTAGTTCTTGATATAACCAACCACTTTGAGTTTTTGTGATGTGATTATCTCATTTAATGCATGTAAGGAGATAGAAGGGATTTCTTGCTCAGATTTTTTTTTTCCTATTTCTACAACTTGTTCATTCATAGCGACTTCTTCCTCTTATAAAACCTCATTATAAATAGTTATTAGTCTTTTAACACCATTGACACATTTATGAACTCTAGACCATTTGTTGACACAATACAAACATAGGCCTTTCCCCGCTTTTCCCACCTCATGTTGAGGAGAGAGCTTACTAATTTTCCTTTGGTTAAAAGAATAGGCCATATTTATGTCACACACTAGTAATCACATTTTTATCTCTCTATCTTGTAGTTTAACCTATCATGAATCTCCTGGAAGTGAAGCTTCATTTTTCAATGTGAAGTACTTGTTGCAAAACTTTCCTAACTATACAAAGTTCAACTAAACTATCATCATGCTTAATGCGATTATTAAGTCTATATATTTATAATTTTAACCTATGATAAGATGTCACATCCTAAATCTAAATTTTGAATCTTATATACTTAACATTATATTTAGTTACAAATCTTATTTGTTTCACATTTTTCAATTAGGTGAAATAATTTCCCTTCCCTTCCACTTCAATTAAAAAAAAAAGGGAAACTTCCTTTCCCTTCCATTATTTCTCATAGCAGATTGCTAAATCGTTAGTAAATTCTTTCCAACTAAACATCTACCTTTGCTTTGTGACTCGTCATGGTCCATTGGTATTATTAATAAGCTTCATATTCTAAATTCAATAGATCTATGCAAACATTTATATTCTATATTATATCATAAAGCTTGAAATAATGTTCCGTGAGACATTCATGAGATGATATTTTGTAACACCAAAATTGTAGACTTATATTTTAAGTAGGTTCAGTTTTGAGCCTTGGAAAGGTTGTGCTATCCCTTAATTTGGTTGGTTGACATTTTAATGCTCTCTTATGTTTATCAACTATATATGAATGGTTGGCATTGGTCAAGATCTTTAAAACTGATTATTTTGGGTCTTCAATTCAGAAAATAGTTCTTTTTAAAACCTATCCAAGCCATCATTTAAAGTTCCTGCAAATGAGGTAAACAAGTTATCCATGATAAATTTATCAATTTTTCACATCCCATGGGAATGTTTCCCTCCACTTTAGGTGGTGGACACTAGAAAAAGTCATTGACCTATGTGGTTGTTAAAAACGCTGTTTGATTCAAAAGATGGGATGGATGACATGGCTTCTGATGATAAATAAAATTTGTTTAGAAAGAAAAGTAATATATATGTGATTTAGGAATAAAATTTTATATTTTTATAGTTATAAACCCTGTAAAGTTGTGAGAACTCTAGTACGCCAACTAGATTTATATTATACACTTGTCGTTGAAAAATAATACAATTGAAAACAAACAAAAAAAAATTAATAGAAAACAAACTTAAGAAAATTGGCATTTAAAATAAGATTTGCTAGTTGAGATTGATACAATCGGGTGAATTCGAGTATATTCATTCGCCACAAACCAATTGTTTTTGGTTGGGCACAGTCTGTAATCCTATGAACAATAAATATATAATGAACAAATTTCTTGAAGATATTTTTAAGAGCAATGCAGCTTTTTAGAACAAATCTGAGCCCCTGCATTCTTGGTCAATAGCGGTACTAAATTAGCACTCTCAACTCTGAAGCTTTCTAAATTATTGTACAGTAGAAAGGGAAATCCGTTTCCATGACCAGATTGTTTAAAATAAGCCCCATTTATAAACTTGTCCCCGATTGATCGCCACATCCACGAGTCACATTCGAGATCTTCATTACATCCTTTGTGTTCTGTCACCTGCTTTTTTGTATAATCATTTGGAGCCGTAAACCTATTGCGTTCACTGATGATGGTGGGATGCTCACTTCCTCCAATTGCATATATACCCCATGGTTCATAGTTGTTATTCACCACATGCACGTATCCCAGTCTAGCTCTGCATTTCCAATGTCCATTATCATAGGGTTAGTTGGCTGTTATTATCAGTGCATATTTCAATTAGAAAAGAAAATAGCCCTATGTACTTAGTTAAGATTTAATTATCTGGCCTTTTTTTTTTTTTGAAAGGAGGTTATCCTGTTATTTATTCAATTTTTATGATTTGTATATAATTCAGATGGATTAGACTTTATACAATATACAAACATCCTATTTGTATTGTGGGCCTCATACTTTTTATGTGCAAAGAATCGAAATAAAGGCTTTGTGTATTTGGCTAAGAGTATGACACTTCCACTTGCAAAACTGCAAACCAATTAATCTTCAATTCCATGTGTGACTGAGTTAAATTTGAAAATGGTCAATTTAAACAAAAATAAAGATAACAATAATGAACTATTTGGATTTAGAATATAATTATTTTTATAATTAAAAAAATGGATATTTATTTTCATATTTTGATGATGGAATGTGGAATAAGATTAGAAAGTTTGATCAAAACTCTTATACTATTATTTGATAGAAATTCTATAATTATAGAGGGGCCCTATGTTGAAGACTATTGCTTTTATAATTTTGGGTAGAGGGGTCTCATGTTGGGGGCTATTGCTTCTATAATCTTGAGCGGAGGGGTCCAATGAATCATCGTATGTTTAAAAACTGCTTATAAAATATTTGCACATTAAAAATAAAAGCAGTTATTGTTTAAGGAAAAGCGTTTTGAAGAGTGGGAAGGCGGAGAGCACTAAAGATTTGCATGGTTGCTCCTATTTTTTTGTTTACTATCATTTGCATCCAATCAATTTTTTATTTTTATTTTTCAAACAAAATTTTTATATTAAAATACTCCTAATTTCTCTAATTTCTCTAAAAATCCATGAGACCGCTTATAATTGGTAAAAGACTCCTAAAATAAAAATAATTAACTAGCACCTAGCATGGAACCCCACTCTTAAATGTTGCTCTATGGAAGAGGCTTGAGCTCCTATTTTAATGTATATAAGATTTTATTTGTAAAATACAGTCTCTTATTTTTAAAAAGGGAGACTACCAGTTAAAAAAGGGGACTACCAGTTTTCCCTACCAACTTAGGGACCTTTTTTTGTTTTCACGGTAATTTGAATGATATTGTTTTTTATGTTTAAAAGTTTAATCAAAATCAAAATCTCTTTTACATATAATTATTAAAATGTATTATATAAAATTTCTCAACACAAAAAAGAAAAAAAAAAAAAAAAAAAAGAAGATTATTGAATTAAAAGGCTCTTAAATTTTATTAACAATACTATGAAGAAAAATTTAATAAAGTTCTCTCCATAAAACAATGGACTTATAGAGGGGTTTCAATTTGAGAGATATTGTCTCTATAATTTTAGGGAGAATTTTTTGAGGGATAGAAAAGAGTAGCGGGTTGAAGACTCACACAATTGTTCTTATATTTTGGTTGTTATGTAAGGCAGGGGTCCCATGGAGGGGACTGTTGCTCTATTTTTAGTGAGGGTGCCTTTATGAAAAATGAAAGACATGGTATTAAGAAAATTTAGAATATTTTCTTAAAAATAAGAAGCCAGCTAATTTTTAGAAGAAATAGTCAAAATTTGTCTAAACTTTAACTATCAATTAAATTATAATAATTTTAAATTAAAAATATAATAATTTTAAATGTTATCCCCTATAAAATTACAATATACACTTAGAATTTTTATGCCATGGAACCACTTTTATTACATACACTCTTAAATTTAATCTTTATTACCTCTTAAAAAAATTGAGACCCCACCAATTCCTAAATTTCTATCAAATTAAATTTATTCTATTTTTGTAATAAAAAATTACTAATTTTTCTCCCAACATATATAATACAAAATTTAAAAAATAAAATCACTAACATGCACCACCCCTTCAAAATAATTTAGCTTATCCCTAACATAAAATCCCTACCTTAAATGTGGTTTCATAACCCTTATTCTGCCTAGATAATAAAAACTGTGAAAACAAGTATAGAGTGTAGATCATCTATATTATATATAACAACAAAATAAATATTCAAAGTAAAGGGGTAGAAAATTGGAGATGGTTTTCTTCAAAAATGGTACATAGAGGGGTTTCGTAGGGCTATTCTCTTGTGATTCAATGATTCTTGAAACCCGGATATGGTGTTTTCTTGGGTCTTGAATACTTATGTCAAGACAATGGAGTACTATGCCACTGTAAATTAAACCCAGTCTATTCTTTACCTATGAATCTGATTGCCTACCTTGGCATGCGCTGCATGAGGTTTGGCCCGAAGTGGTTCAAAACAATTGTCACCCTCATTTTTCTGTCAGCTTCATTTGAATCGCTGTTTCCCAACAACACTGCCTGAGCATAAGTTAAAATGATTAACTATTTCATGGGATGGACAGGAAGAATAAAAAACTAAAAAATCATAAGACAGGCAGCATTATAAGGAAGGGAAAACCAATTTTTCCTGGGATGGGCAGGATCAGAATGAAGAGAAAACCCACATTTAATGAGATGGGCAGCATCAGAAAGAAAAGAAAAACACCAACATTTGTCAGTTGTGTACTTACCTCGTCGTGGTCAAAAAGATGGTTGTTAGAAATAGTGATAGCAGTTGAACCCAGAGTGACATCTATAAGACCATCAGTGCATCTGGAAAGTGTGTTGTGATCAATCCAAACATGTCTAGAACTCTCTACAGAAATACCATCTCCATCCTGTGGATAAATATTTTCAGCCCCTCTGGAATGAGAAATCAAAACATATCCAGAAGAACTCTCCCGACAGTCATGAATGGTTAATCCATGAATAATAACATTGCTCACATTCGCCACTCGTATACAAGACCCTTCCCCAATATCGACCCTTGCACCCCTTGCATCTATAGTGGTGTAGCTTGTAACAAACAGGGGCATTCTCAGCGTTATGTTCATATCTCTTTCAAAAACAATCCAAATAGGCCCATTTTGACTGACTCCATATCTGAGACTCCCAGGCGAGGGATTTACAGGGTCGTCATCGTTTCTTGAAACCGTGTAAATCTCTCCTCCTTTGCCTCCTTGAGCAAAACGTCCAAATCCCACTGCACAATCTGCCATTTTCATTCTGTTTTCTGCCCAACGTGAATCTCTATTCCAGCAACTATCAATGGAGTTTAACGCCTCATCTTCTTCTGAAAAGCGCACAGAGGCGTGAAGGAGAAGAAAAACTATGGCTAAAACAGTGGCCAATACTCCAGCCATCTTAGCTGAAAGTTCAATAATCTTGAGATTTCACTCTCCTGTACTTAGTATTCTGATTTGGGTAAATTGTTTATATACATCACCAGTCCTCAGTTCAGATTTCAGGTGGCATCAAACCCTGGTTTTTAGCTGCGAAAATAAACATCCCACCTCTTAATCTTCCGTAGTTTTCTGTCCCCAAAAAAAGAATACGCGACCCACGTCGCACGAACAAGACAATAAGGAAGTCAAAATTAGATACATTAAATACAGATAAACGGTTATAAGTTTTAATAAACACGTCCATCATCATCTGAATTCATTCTTTGAAGGGAATTGTTTAAATGACTGACTCTTCTGGAGTCGTTGTTAAACAGGGCGTGCAAGCCGTCCGATCTGTTACACAGTGTAAATTGGTGTACTTCTACAAATGAGTAAGATACTTTTAGATTTAATCTTATTTTTAAAAATACATATATATAAATGGTATTGCTTAGTTATTTATCAAGGTACAAATTTAAAAGGACATCAAAAAAGAGATATTTCGGGTGAATTTGGTGGAATGGATATCCTTAAATTCTTGGCATTAAATGGAAGGATTATGTACACCTAATCTATGTAAAAAATTAGGATTTCAATAAAAAATATACATATATTTTTTTATTTTTGTAAATGAGAAATATTTTTATATAATAAAAGATTTTAAATTAATTTATGAAGTAAGAAAATAATGATTGTTTTTTGGAATAAGTTGGTTATAATATTTATGAATATAATGTATGAGAAGGTTATGGCAATAATATTAGTATGAGGGTCAAATTTTAAGCAATGTTTTGACCAAAGTTCTTATAGAAATTTGGAAAGAAGGAGAAGGTAGTTGACTTGTTCGGAGTATTGTTTGCAAAGAGAACAATGAGGGAAGGGAATAGGAAACAAAACACATCTTTCTTAAGTTAACCTATGAGAAGGAGAAGGTAGTTGACTTGCTCAAAATATTGTTTGCAAAGAGAACAATGAGGGAAGGGAATAGGAAATGAAACATATTTTCCTTAAGTTAACCTATGAGAAGGAGAAGATAGTTGACTTGATTGGATTATTGTTTGCAAAGAGAGCAATGGGGGAAGGGAATAGGAAATGAAACACATATTTCTTAAGTTAACCAAGACATATTTTTTCATTGATATGCTAGTTAAAGAAATAATTCTATTTTTGGTGAGTTTTTTTGTTACAAACTAGCATATACGAAGTAGTAAAAACTTGCCAACATCTCCCAATTGTTATAAGGAGCCTCAAAATTAAATAGATTATACATTTTTATAAATAACCCTGTCATAATCTATTGAATATATAAAAATTATTATAGAAATCAAGTAATCATTAGAGCAATCATTGTAGCACCAAAATCCCTATTAGCTAGTTTGCATCGCTGACTACTTATTATAATTTTTGTGTTATTTCTAATTTTGTACATTGTCTAGGACCTAATAAGAAAAAAGCTAAGTGTATCATAGGGCTCAAAACACATTTTGTTTTCTTTAATGTTTCAAATCTAACTACCCAATTAGGGTAAGGAGAAGACGTGCAATTTTTCAATGATCAAAGTCAAGTTTTAGAAAATTGGGCGAGGTTTTTAGAGCTATGTATCTAATTAATACATCCATCAAAAATATTGTCTCATACTTAAAATTTTATTGAAATGTCGAGTTGGCAGTTTTGGTACCAAAAAAATTATGAATTGATGGTTTGGACAAGGTCCTTAATTCACCACATTTTTTCAGGTTTTCATCTTCTTACCAAAAGGTATTGATTTCCATTGTCAAAGTTTGAAATTCGTTTCTAGATCTAATATTTAAGGTACATTTTTAAACCCTTTTTTTTGTCTTTATTACTATAATTTTAAAAAATTATTTATGTTATATATATATATATACATATATATATATACATATATATATATACATATATATATATACATATATATATATACATATATATATATATATACATATATATATATATATATATACATATATATATATACATATATATATATACATATATATATATATACATATATATATATACATATATATATATACATATATATATACATATATATATATATATATATATATATATATATATATATATATATACATACATACATACATACATACATACATACATACATACATACATATATATATATACACACACACACACACACACACATATCTTCATTTTAAATTTTGATTGAGGTCCATTTATTTATTTCATGAAGATTTATTATTCAATTCACATTTGAGCTTTTCTATATTTTAAGGCAAATGTCAATTTCTAATAAAGATTGTGTGTGTGTTTATGTGTGTGAATTACCTGTGTGTACAAATATATGCATATATTTATAATCAAACAAAAATTTAAAAAAAAAATCATAGTACTAAAAAACCTCTCAATCTATGAAAATTGTTTCCCCTATATGTAGAAGCCAATTTTTGATAATAAGAAGACACATCTAAAACATTTCCCCTCTACATAGAAACCTTTTTTTGATGATGAGAAAAAATGATATATGTGATATATATGTGGTCGTTAGTATTAGTGGGAGACCATAATAGTAACTATATAGATCTCCTTCCATGTGGCTTCCTTGGTTATAAGATAGCCCCCTTTTTTGTTGGGCAAATGGTGGATAACAATGTGTTGGATAGGTGGCTCTCTTTTTGCGGGATAAAATTGTCATTTGTGTGGGTTCTAGAGTACATGTTGTGTAGTCTTGGTGAGTTACCATAAACTAGGTGGCTTACTTTCAAGGCTTGAGTCACCTCTCGACTCACATTGTTCTCCATGGATACTCAATGAACCTTACTATGCCCGGTGCCCACTATGCATCACTCAATCACTGCCATGCTACAATAAACACCTAAGATTAATTAAAGAGAATGTGAAGAAAAATATATAAATGCACCCATTTAGTCCACTATATAATTGATGAATAAATATTTGATAAGAAGTGTAGAACCTTAGTTTTGTATACTTGGAAAACTCAAACATTAGTTGTTCCTCTCAGTTATATACCTTTCCCACTTCTTCAAGTCTTGCATCTACTCTATCTTTGTGCCCCTTGGCCTATATCTCTTAGTTTGAATAATATTATGTTGATGACCTAGGTCTTTGATCTTGCCCAAAATACTTAAAATTTATTTATCTTCCATCTCTTTCTCCCTAGACACTAACATCTAGGATAGATAGTAACATTGACATTATTGTCTTGTCTTGACATAAGTGTCTAGTGCCCTAAAGGCATCCAATTTATGAATGAAACATATCTTATGGTTGGCTTAAGTGTTATAATGTGAGTTATTACTCCAAAGGGATTGATATAAATATAATATCAATCATCATTCATTCCTCACCTAGACACACCTAGAAAAGACCAAAGAGGCCAAAGCCAACTTGTCAAAAGCACTCTATCAAGCATTAAAATGATCAAATCTTCCTTATTTACATTTTAGTCATATGCACAACACATCTAAAATTATGAAATACCAAAGGAAAAACCTAAGAACTTGATTTGACAAGTTAAAAGGTAGGTCACTATTGTACTTAATTTGCACATATTGTATGATTCACATAATATCTAATACATAAGGGAGAACTACACAAGTGTAAGGCCCTCTTCCAGAGTTTGGCTATGTAGGAAGCACCCATTAATAGTGGGGTATTTGGGATAAATCGACACCATGTATCCACTAACCTATTTTCCCCTAAGGTCATTATGAAGATGAAAACCTAAGGTTTTGTCATTCCATAAGGAGAGACAATCCATGACCTAGATTTGAATGCACCAAAGTGAAGGCGAAGTAAAACCCATAACCATTCAGGTGGTCACATTTTGGTTTAGTGGATATTTCATATGTGACACTAGTATCAAACACATATAATAGTGTCGATGTAATCATCCTAGGCTAATGTTACTATCTAGAGGGCTATAAACATCAGAACTAGAATCTTATGATTATTCTAGAATTTTTTTCCTGCCTATTTTATATATGTTTCAGATCTTGAACTATATTAGCATCATAACAAGATAATTACTTCACCTCTTTGTCATTTCTATATCTAGCATAATGGTACTTTCTATATTTAGACTATCTTAGCATAATAAATTAAGTGTATGCTTATATTTGGGTTTAACATATAATTGGCCTACTATAGATATGATTATCACCCTTGTGTTATGTCATTTCTACATCCCAATCTAGGTCATTTTGGAGTTAAACATTTGGTGAACTGGATCATTGAACATCAAACCTTAGGACAAATTAAGGTTTTATAATTTTTATGTTGTTGATCCCTAAATTGCTATATCTTTTGCAATTTTTTTCCATGGATACTTATGTTAATTATTTCATGGTCCAATACCTTATAGTGTTTCTTACTTGTTATATATCATGCCTAATTAACTCATTTTGATATGTAAGGAATGCATAACATGCATTCCTATAAGATCATCCCTATTTGGGTGTTTAAAATAAGAGGGTTTTAAAAAACAAGCAACACTTGATCTCTCTCCAAAATTCCTTTTGCAATGCCAAAGAATCAAAAGCTAAGGGAAATAACATCAGTGACCAATTAAGCAATACACCTATAAAAATTTCAATCATTGAGTTCCTAAATCAATCTAATGTCTATAAGGATATCCTATACAAGGAATTGTGTAAGACACAAATTCCAAGTGATATTGAGCCTACTTATTTTGTGGATATCATGAAAAATCTCAAGAACTATAACAAACTCATCACCTTTGATACGACATATATACCATCTAAAGATATTGATGACCAAAATTTGCCTTTATTAATACCAATAAGAATACAAAGTAAATGTAACAAAAGAGTGGTTTTTTATAAGAATCAAACCTAAAAAAATTTAGCATATAATTCTTAACCACCATGGGTGTTAACCTAAATTTTATTCAAAAAATAGTTATACAAATAAAAGGGTTTGACAATCCATAAATCCCTTTGGTTGGTCAAATTACATTAAATATTACCATGGGTCCTCATACATTACCCACTTTGTGTCAAGCTATGTCAAATTATTTTAACTATAATATTCTATTGGGATGGTCTTGGATACATAAAATGTGTGAAATTCCTTCTACATTTCACACAATCTTAAATTTTTGTCATCAGAGAATCTTTTACACATATCCAGTTGATCCTGATCCCTACAAACACTATGCAATTATCCCACAAATAGATCATTCTAAACTAGGTTACTCTGAATATGATTCCAAACTTGACACACTAATACAAGAACCTAATCAGAATATGTTATCCAAGGTATCGAAAGATAACTTACAGTTTTACCTAAGTCCCTAGATATAATAATCCTATGGTTAATAGAGTACAATCTTATATCTCTACCTCATCCTATAAAAGTTGATATGAGTCAACCTATATCCAAATGATATGAGGGTATGTGCATGGAATTAGGGCCCGACCAAAAAGGGGTCTTAAGTGGACATGTTTTTCCTAAAAAACAAAAAAACTCAACTTGTATATATTATTTAAGACACCTACATTCAAAATTTGAAGATGTCATAGGAACATGAATTGTAGCATTTTAAGTCTGGTTTCTAATATAGGGTTTTTTTTCTTGAAATGGTCAAGTATAAGTAGGTTAAAATTCAAAAATTAAAATAGGTACTACTATTTTTTATAAAAATCAAAGTATATAGCTTTCCATGCGTTCCAGTATTTTTTTAGCGTAGTTTATTTTTTTTTAAAGCCTTTAGTGGAAAATTAGATAAGATCATCTAGTTTGTAACCTATATATATTTTAAATTAATTAATGAATATTTTTTTAGATTAATTTCACAAGTCAATAGACCATGAAATATGATGAATAATGTATAGCCGACCATGTGGACCCCCCTAATTACCTCAAAAAATATCAAAAATTATATTTTGTTCTTGAATGTGTGTAAAATTAGGTCTAGTTTGAAATCATATAAAAAAAAAATAGTTTGAGTCGACAAATCAAAAGATACATAAAAAAAAGATGAATATATATATATATATATATATATATATATATATATATATATATAGTTGTGGTCTATAGTGTCATAAAAAGACTTACTTAGAAATAAATATAGATTACAACCTTAAAGTAATAAAAATATAAAAAAATTGTATATTTAGAAAGAAGAGAGTGTAGTTGATGTTATAGTAATATTTTCAAAAACAAATTTGATAAAATTCATAGTGTTTAGAATGCCCAACGTTTTATTTTGTTTTTTAGTCAAAAAACTTGCATTCCACTATGTATTTATAGGTCCATGCCTTAGGCTCGGGAATCCAAGCCATTATGAAGGATTTAGGTATGTGTTTCAAAATTCAAATATAAGAACCATGTATGTGGAATTATCACATATGCAAAACTACCATGTACATGGAATATTTTACTATTAGTTTTTAAAATTGCATACACTATTTTGGTCTTTAGAATTGCATATGTAGTATTGGTGTTATAAAAGTACCTACACATAATAGTTTATTGTTACATTGGCATGCATAATATATAAATATATTAAACATTTAAGTATAAGTTTATATTTAGATATGGACATATACTTTCTTATACTTTAAGTTATATTTTATTTATATATTTTTAGGATTTTTGAGATTGGTTTCAAACCTCTAGGAGCTATAATGAAAATTCTATGTTTTGGGGGATCCTGTCATATTTTAGACCTAGTCAGAATCTAAGGTTTCAACGTTTCAAAATTAGCCATATTTTAGGGTTTCAAGATTTCAAGGAGACATCATAGGAGGTATGAAGGTTGCATGATGGGATGTAGGTATGATAGAATAGTATGAGAACATCTCTCATAAATTTCCACAAGTTGATCCCACCCCATTCCCTATGTACCCCTTAAGGCATACATGATGGGATAAATGCATCAGTGAGCCCCTAATGCATTTATAAACCATCTAATGCATAAAAAATCATACACACCATGATTTACAATTATGGGATGTATTTTTAATATTAATACCATGGAGAAAACACACACCTAAATTCTTTCATTACATGGATCATGGATATTTCTACAAGATTTTGATAAATTTAAGAATTTTTTTACTTTATCAGTTATTCCCAATTAATCAACCACCCTTGTTAATTAATATTTAGTTAAAAACATCCTTACCATTGTGATTAGACCATATACCCTAAACCCTATACATTAAACCATATGCCCTAAACCAATTGATTTGGCCCAAATTAACATCCTTTAGCATAATGGTTTGGTTATTCTTTGTTGGGCTTCTTGAGAAGTTTCTAGACTTGTTGATGCATCTATTAGACTACTCAAATACTAAAATCAACAAAAATACATCTCAAGTTTGCATTGAGGACTTTGTAATCCAAATTTCGGAGAAATTCTTTCACCTCTATCTTAGTTTTACTAGGAGCGTAATGGGTTTGCTAAACAAAATAGAACCTAAAATTATACATGAAGTGAAAAATATTGAGAGAATTTGAGAGGCATTACAAGTTGGGGGATTTGCAGCATTCATGGAAAAAATAGGACAAGACAGGCATATTTTGACTATGTGAATGCTTGGGAAGACAAAACCATCAATAATAATGGAGTCACTTTAGAAATTATAGAGGAGCTAATTGGACATGTGACATATTTGGATATTGAGGAAACCAAAATCTACAAGTCTACTAGAGACTATAAAAGAGATAAGGAGATATTCCTAAAGGAAGGGGAAAATCTAGAAATGTTACATAATGGGTTTGATCTTGAATCACTACCTAGGTCGTATGTTGAGGTCACCTATCATAAGATGAAATATGTCACCCTAGAATTTAATTATAACATTTTTAAATGGTATTTGTTTATGATTTTAAATTATTTTAGACATGTTATTCCACTCAACCTACCTTTCTTCATACTACATTCACTTGAAGTCTTTATTATCTTGAAGTTTAAGAAAGGAAATTATCGACTCCCAAACATGAAGTGGTGATATATCTCATTCATAAATACTTTAAAGGTATGAACTAGATCAATCCAGTTATCTCTCAGCCTCAAAACAAACCTATGGCTGAAGTATTAGTGGATATTAAGAAAATTAAAAAGGTGTGGATTAAATACACTAGGAGCACTAGAAGGAATACAAAGGTCAATACTTCTAAGAGCACTGTTAAGAAAATGAATAATGTTGCTTAGGTGAAAAACTCTAAGATGAAAGATAATATAAGAAAATCCCTAAGTGTGACCAACACTTCAGTGGACCTACAGGGTAAGCAGGGTAGGTAGGGTAAAATAAGACATTTTATGGGATACTCCATTGTAGTTGAAGATGATAGAAGTGACCTTGTGGATGATCATAATAATGAGGATTAGGGGGATATGTTAGATTAGACTAAGACACCTAAAGCTAGGAAAGGAGAGGCTAGAAATGAATCCAAAGACAAAGGTAAGAATCCTTATGATAAGCAACAACAAGATCTTAATGATAATTTTAATAATCTTATTAGTTCCCTAAAGGGAAAGGAGAATGTAGACAAAATGGTTGAATAATTACACATTAAAAATTCCATCATGTATTGGTTCATTAAGGAAATTATATATATTCAAAGGAAGGTGAATTTTATACAGTAGGAGAACATCATATTGAACCAAATCACAATGACTAAGGAGGATAATCAACAATTGCAAAGTCTCGAATTTAGGGCAGATATTTTCGAGAATGGAATGATAATATTAAAAATGACATAATTTTCTTGGTAAATTGTAGCAAGGTAGCCATGAATGAGGGGGTTAAAAATTTCAAGAACCTCATAGCACACCTTGGAGATTTATTTAAAGCTAAGACTTTTGGCAAAGGGAAAGGTAAGCAGGGGCAATGTAGTGGGTTCTAAAAAGACATTGATAAATAACATCTATTTTTTCAAATTGATGTTAATATTAAAATGATTAAAAGATATTGGGAGGATTTTTCAATAAATTTAGACATAGATTAGGATTAGGTTTCTCCTTTGTTGTCTTTTTATGTTTCTTTTGTTATTTCTAGGCTGCATTTTGGCTATATTTGGCCTTGTTTTGTCATAGTTTATTCCTTGGTTTGTGGTATACCTTTGTCTCTCTTTGGTTTGTGGTATACCATTGTCTCTCTTTCATTTTTACTTATTATAGGTTCTGGGGACCCTAGATCAAATAAATGCCCCCATTTAACCTCAATAAAAAAACATCTTTTATAATAAGAAATAGGTTCACGAGGCTTAATTTGGCCTAAATCACATCATTAATTACCCCAATTGACTAATTAGCTCAATATGTGATGACATTGAGGCTAATTTAATTAAATACATAGATTGGTTTTATAAAATCATGTATGTAAAATAATTTACTAGTACATTGGCATGCATAGTATATAAATAAAATAAACATTCAAGTATAAGTTTACATTTAGATATGGACATATAGTTTATTATAATTTAATTTATTTTTTATTTTTATACTTTTAGGATGTTTGAGAGTGGTTTCAGACCACTAGAATCTATAACGCAAATTCTAGGTTTTGGAGGATCCTATCATATTTCAGACTTAGTCAAATTTTAGGGTTTTAGGGATTCAGACTTAAGCATATTTCAGGGTTTTAAGATTTGAAGGAGACATAATAAGAGGCATGAAGGCTACATGAAGGGATGTAGGTATGATAGAATAGTATGAGATAATCTTTCACAAAGTATCACAAGTCGATCCCACCCCTTTCCCTTTTCACCTCTAAAGCATACACTATGGGAGAAATGCATCGATGAGACCCTAATGCATATAAGAACCATCTAATACACAAAGGCATACACAACATGATTTATAGTTATGGGGTACATTTATAACATCAATCCCCTAGAGAAAACACAAGCATCACTTCTTTCATTATATAGATCTTGGATGTTTCACCTATATTTTGATAAATTTAAGCATTAGTTAATTGGGGCAATTAGTGATGTGATTTGGGTTAAATTGAGCCCTGTGAACCTAATTCTTAGTCTAAATGATGTTAATTAGGGATAAAATGATTGGTTTAGGGTTTAAATATTTTATGATTTAGGGTTTTGGGCTTAAGGTTTAAGGTATAGAGTTTAGGGTATAGGGTATAAGGTCTAATCATGAAGGTATTTGTGGCTAATTCGAGCTTGTTAAACCTATTTGTGACTATATAATGTGATTTTGGGCATAATTAGCCCCAATGTCATCATAGGTTGAGCCAATTAGTCAATTTGGGTAATAAGTGATGCAATTTAGGATAAATTGAGCCTTATGAAAGTAATTATTACTCTAAAGGATGTTAATTAGGGCTAAATCAATTTATCTAGTGTTTATGATTTATGATTTAGGGATTAGGGTTTAGGGTTTATGATTTATGATTTATGGATTAGGTTTTTTAGGGTATAACATATAAGGTTTGGGTTTTAGGGTATAGGGGGGCCAATCATGAAGGCAATTGGAGCCAATTTTGTTAGGATTGTGGAGCTAAAAGCTTCACTGATGCAGACATGGAGGAGGTTGCAGGGGAGTTGCAGAAGTGTCACGGAGACTGGCATTTGGTCTGGCCAACCGACGTCGGCAGTATTGGACAGGAAGGCAACCGACGTCGGTCACAGATCGGCCGGCGTCGGTGACCCCCAGGTAGACAGGGACCGACGTCGATCGCCTGTGTGGTTCGGACTACGCTTATTACGGGCAATTAGCTAACGAACCAAGTGTTTGCATGAAGAGAGCTATTTTTAGACTGAGAGCTGCGGATCTAATTATTGTAATTAGATGTCTAATTATTGTTTGGATGAGATCTATATAATAGACTCATGGTTGTATTGGAAAAGTGTGCTAGGGAGTAAGAGAGCATAATTATAAGCTCCTTCTGTGTGTGAGGTAGAGCAATGGTGCGTTCCTCCTAGTGCCTCAGTACCAGGTGTGTTGGTGCTGGATTGGAGAGCCAGCTGGGTTCTTCAAGAGTGTAGGATCTTGGTCACAGTTGCATGGCCTATATAGGAGATCTACATGGTAAGTAAGATCATTGATCTGCAGGTGTATGTGTGTGCAAGGTCAAGGTTCACAGGTGAGCAGAACCGTGTTTGATTTGTAGGTGTGCAGAATCATATAGACAGTAACACAACAGGGAGCAGTATCAGGCAGGATCTACTTAGAGTACAGGTGTGTACTCGGATAGAGCAAGAGAGGAAGGCAAGGGAGTTCCTTCCATAAGTATGGTCTGTTGAAGTGCAGGTTATTGCAGGTTCATGGGAGATCTACTTGAAGTACCTTGAGTACTTGTGAAGTACGTGGAGTACTTGTTTGAGTGTGTGGAGCACTTGTGGTGTGCGTGGAGCATAGGAGGTGAACACCAACTCTGTATTTGAGTTGGGTGTTGGGACCTGAGAGGGAGAGCTTTGGGGAGGAGAATTACTGTTCACTTGAGGTGTGGGAAACCTCTGTAAGGTGGTGGAGAAGAAGTGGCATCTTCTTTATTGTATTCTTTTCTGTATAAAGTGTTAATACAATTTGTGTATTGTCTCTCATATCTTGTGTTATTTTGAATTCTAGTTACTTGGTGTATCTGGTTAATTTCCGCATATTAAGTTGCTTGGTTTGGTAATCAAATTGTGTGCTTCCAGTTTTGTTATCTCCCAACAAGTGGTATCAGAGCTAAGGTTGGAGGAAGCAGGTTTTGTGTTTGGTTATAGGGCACTCTGAGGGGTTTCTGATCGAGTGGGAGTAGAGCAACAGCAGATCAAAGTAAGCTAAGAATGGAGGAGTTGAAAAGCACATATGGTCACTCACGGTCCTATGGAAAGAAAGATCAGGTAAAAGATTATTGTTGGTTGGTAGCAGATCAGCATGAAGGAACTGAAGAAGCAGATGTTGCAGGTGTTATTGCACAGGATGTTCTTGGAGGTTTCTTGGATAAAGTTGAATCTTGGATAAAAGATTCGGTTGCCTCTTTCCATGCAGCCCTAGGTAGAGGAGCTGGTGAGCCTTGCCAAAGAATTGGCAAAGGGGAAGTGAAGCTGAAATTGCAGGCGGCCAACACACAGGTGTTGATGAAGGTCATGCAGGTCCCAGGTTTGGAGATATGGCTAATTTCTTCAGAAAGATTGGGTGATGAGAGATGCACAAGAACTCTCACAGCGGATGCACTTGAATTAGCTGGTGGTAAGAAAACAGGTACCCTTTATCTACTTGTTTATATTACTGATTCTTATTTTGTTGCGGAGACGTGGCTTCGTAGGCTTGGTCACATGAGCAGGAAGGAGATGCATGTTCTTAAGCAGAAGACAGATATATTTGACAGGCTTAAGAACTGGAAAGCCTTGGTGTTCTTGGAGGAGATGGCAGACAGAACCCAGTGGATGAGGCTGGATACTTCTGAGCAGAGCAGTTTGGACATGGAGATTGATTCAATGGAGCTCGCGGGTAAAAAGTCATCACTCACAGGCGAACACAGGTACCGGCGTTGGTCAGGAGGAACCGGCGTCGAACAGACAGGTGCCGATGTCGGTCATGTGCAGACCAAAGCCGGCGATGTCAGGCAGGGTAAGACCGACGTCGGTCATGGGACCGACGTCGGCAGTATGTAAGACCGATGTCGGTCAGGAAGATCGATGTCGGCAGCAGGGACACCAGCGCTGGCAGGTTGGTAGTCAGGAACAGACGCATGGGAATCGACGTCGGTCGGATGCAGACTGTGGGGTGACCGAGGTCGGTCACTGTAATAGATTTTGGGTGGACAACACGCTGTCAAGGAGGCTCAAACACCCATATGGAGGACTGAAGATGTAAGTAGGCCCTCAAATTCATTGTTCCTCTTCTTTACACATGTTGCTGATTGTAGAGCAGGAAGGATCCAGGAAACAGGTGTGAGCTTGGCATGGATGAGGATGTGATTCCTTGGAGGAGAACTAGACAGGTGTGTTTTGGTAGGGTTGCCATCAGGTATGAAAGCACAGAGACGAATGGATACCTTAGTAGAAGAATAGAGAGAATGGATACGTGAGACGGAAGATCAGGGATATGGTCTTGAGGAGCTGCAGGACAGTGGTACCAGGTTTGACAGGTCGAGGACGAAGCATGGCTTCAGTCAGTGTCAGGTAACTACTGTGGTTTGACTTACCAGGTGGATGATGAGTCGCGACATCATTCTGTTGCTGTATGTGGATGGTATATTTGCTAGCAAGGTTAGTACATACAGGGTTTTGCTGAGCTAAGGGTAAGATTAGTTCAGTGGCATGTCATGAGGAGTTTGGAGCAGTGGAATTCTTTGACATGGGAGACATGGAGATCACAGGTTGGTTTTGTCTCGAGTGGGAGCTGATGTGAATCAGGTGTTGGCGAGGTTCAGGATGCAGAGCCGGAGCACACTAAGGGCTGGACAGGTACAGTGTCCGAAATCACATGAGGTTTGGTATAGACCTGAGTATTCCCATGCAGTGGGAGCTATCAGAGAGTTAGGAGCCAATTCGGGGAAGTGAGTTCTCAAGTATTTGAGAGGGACCGGCAGCAGGGATTCATGTTATGCAGGGTCAGGACTTCACTATAGGTGTTGTAGGTTCGGATGTGGCAGGGTACTCGGATGACAGGTGGTACACCACGGGATGTGTGGTGGGTTGTCTTCAGGTGGGAGCTTGAAGAGGGATACAAACCAGGAAATAGATTAGATGGGGTACAGGTATAGGTACAGTGCAGCTGTTTATCTCCAAGTGGGAGATTGTTAGGATTGTGGAGCTAAAAGCTTCACTGATGAAGACATGGAGGAGGTTGCAGGGGAGTTGCAGAAGTGTCATGGAGACTGGCGTTTGGTCTGGCCAACTGACGTCGGCAGTATTGGATAGAAAGGCAACCGACGTCGGTCATAGATCGGCCGGCGTCGGCGACCCCCAGGCAGACAGGGACCGACGTCGGTCGCCTGTGTGGTTCGGACTGCGCTTATTACGGGTAGTTAGCTAACGAACCAAGTGTTTGCATGAAGAGAGCTATTTTTAGACTGAGAGCTGCGGATCTAATTATTGTAATTAGATGTCTAATTATTGTTTGGATGAGATATATATAATAGACTCATGGTTGTATTGGAAAAGTGTGCTAGGGAGTAAGAGAGCATAATTATAAGCTCCTTCTGTGTGTGAGGTAGAGCAATGGTGCGTTCCTCCTAGTGCCTCAGTACCAGGTGTGTTGGTGCTGGATTGGAGAGCCAGCTGGGTTCTTCAAGAGTGTAGGATCTTGGTCACAGTTGCATGGCCTATATAGGAGATCTACATGGTAAGTAAGATCATTGATCTGCAGGTGTATGTGTGTGCAAGGTCAAGGTTCACAGGTGAGCAGAACTGTGTTTGATTTGCAGGTGTGCAGGATCATATAGACAGCAACACAACAGGGAGCAGTATCAGGCAGGATCTACTTAGAGTACAGGTGTGTACTCGGATAGAGCAAGAGAGGAAGGCAAGGGAGTTCCTTCCATAAGTATGGTCTGTTGAAGTACAAGTTATTGCAGGTTCATGGGAGATCTACTTGAAGTACCTTGAGTACTTGTGAAGTACATGGAGTACTTGTTTGAGTGTGTGGAGCACTTGTGGTGTGCGTGGAGCACGGGAGGTGAACACCAACTCTGTATTTGAGTTGGGTGTTGGGACCTGAGAGGGAGAGCTTTGGGGAGGAGAATTACTGTTCACTTGAGGTGTGGGAAACCTCTGTAAGGTGGTGGAGAAGAAGTGGCATCTTCTTTATTGTATTCTTTTCTGTATAAAGTGTTAATACAATTTGTGTATTGTCTCTCATATCTTGTGTTATTCTGAATTCTAGTTACTTGGTGTATCTGGTTAATTTCCGCATATTAAGTTGCTTGGTTTGGTAATCAAATTGTGTGCTTCCGGTTTTGTTATCTCCCAACAAATTTGAGCTAGTTGAACCTATTTATGACTATAGAATGTGATTTTGGGCTCAATTATCCACATCATCACATATTGAACCAATTAGTCAATTGATGTAATTAGTGGTGAAATTTGGGCAAATTGAGCCCCATGAACCTAACATTTACCCTAAAAGATGTTAATTTTGGATAAATTGATTGGTTTAGGGTTTATGATTTAGGGTTTAAGGTTTAGGGCTTAGGGTTAAATGTATAGGGTATAGGGTCAAATTTCAAAGGCAATTAGGATAATTTAAGCTTATTTAACCTATTTATGATTATAGAATATGATTTTGGTTTCAATTAGCTATCATGTCATCACAAATTGAGCCAATTAGTCAATTGGGAAAATTAGTGATCTGATTTTGGCCAGATTGAGCCTTGTGAACTTAATTCTTAGTATAAGTGATGTTAATTAGGGCTAAAATGATTGTTTTAGGGTTAAAAATTGTGATTTAGGGTTTAGGGTTCAAGATGTATGGTTTAGGGTTTTAGGTTTTGTGTCTAATAACAAAGGTAATCAAGGCCAATTTGAGCTTATTAAACCTACTCTTGACTATAGAATATGATTTTTGGCATAATTAGCCTGAATGCCATCATAGGTTGAGCCAATAAATTAATTAGGGTAACAAGTGATGATATTTGGGCTAAATTAAGCCCTAAAAAAATAATTATTACTCTAAAGGATATTACTTGAGGATAAATCAATTGATTTAGGGTTAAGGGTTTATGATTTAGGGTTTAAGTTTTAGTGCTCAGGGTATATACTATAATATTTAGGTTTTAGGGTATAAGGTCCAATCATAAAGGCAATTGGGGCCAATTTGAGCTTGTTAAACCTATTTTTGACTACAACATGTGATTTTAGGCTCATTTATCCCCAATGTCATCAGAGATTGAGCCAATTAGTCAATTAGGTTAATCAATGATGCAATTTAAGTAAAATTTAGCCTTGTGAATGTAATTCTTACTCTAAAGGATGTTAATCTGGGCTAAATTGATTGGTTTAGGGTTTATGATTCAGGGTTTAATGTTTAGGGTATACTATTTAAGGTATATGGTTTAGGGTCTAACTGCAAAGGCAATTGGGGACATTCTGAGCTTATTCAACCTATTTACTACTATAGAATGTGATTTTGGGGGAAATTATCCTTGTTGTCATCACATATTGAGCCAATTATTAGTGATGTAATTTGGGCCAAATTAAGCCATACAAACTTAATTCTTAGTTAAATGATGTTAATCAGGGCTAAAACAATTGGTTTAGAATTTAAAGAGTTTACAATTTAGGGCTTAGGGTTTAAGGTATATGGTTTAGGGTTTAGGGTCCAATTACAAAGGCTATTAGGGAAAAATTTATCTTGCTAAACCTACTTGTGACTATAGAATGTGATTTTAGGCACAAGTTACCCTAATGTCAACATGTATTGAGCTAATTAGTTAGTTATGGTAATAAGTGATATGATTTAGACCAAATTAAGCCCTATAAAATAATTATTACTCTAAAGGATGTTAATTGAGGGTAAATCAATTAATTTATAGTTTAGGATTTATGATTTAGGGTTTATGGTTTAATGTTTAGGGTTTAGGGTATAAGGTTTAGGTTTTAGGGTATAGGGTTAAATCATGAAGGCAATTTGGGCCAATTGAGCTTATTAAACCTATTTATGACTAAAAAATGTGATTTTGGGCTCAATTAGCCCCAATGTCATCACAAATTTAGCCAATTAGTCAATTGGGGTAATTAATGATGTGATTTAGGCCAAATTAAGCCTTGTGAATGTAATTATTATTCTAAAAGATGTTAATTTGGGATAAATTGATTAGTTTAGGGCATAGGTTTAAGATATAGGGGATAGGGTTTAGGGTATAGGTTTTAATCACAATGGAAAATTTCTTTTAACTAGATATTAATTGATAGGGGTGGTCTATTAACCAAGAATAACTAAGAGTAAAAAAATGCTTAAATTTATTAAAATCGAGTAGAAATATCCACAATCCATGGAGTGAAAGTAGTGAGGTGTGTGTTTTCTCAATGGAATTGCTATTATAAATGTATATCAGTACTATAAATCATGTTGTGTATGATTTTTTACATTAGATCATTTCCAAATGCATTAGGGGTTCATCGATGCATTTCTTCCAGAGTGTCTGCCTTAAGGGGTGCACAGGGAATGGGGTGGGATCAATTTGTGGCACTTTGTGAGAGATATTCTCATACTATTTGATCATACCTAAATCCCATCATGTAACCTTTGTAACTCCTATTATGTTTCCTTGAAACCTTATAACCCTAGAATCTGAGTAAGTCTAAAATATGATAGGATCCTCCAAAACCTATAATTTGTGTTATAGCTCCTAACGGTTAGAAACCACTCTCAAATATTATGAAAGTATATAAATAAAATATAACTGAAAGTATAAGACACTGTATGTCCATTTATAAATGTAAAATTATACTTGAATATTTATTTTATTTATATATTATACATGCCAATGCAATAGTAAACTATTTTACATACACACTTTTATAACACCAATACCATGTATGCGGTTCTAAAGGCTAAAACTGTGTATGTAGTTTTAAATACTAAAATTGCATTTATGGTCTTAGCTCAGTAATTGATGAGCATATGTTTCAAGACTACATATGTACTTTTTTAATATTACATATGCAAAAATTTTGATATCCATTTAAACATAAAATGTGTCCACTTTTTATCCCCCTAACTCTATGTACTTAACCATGATGTGAATGATTATTGTCATTATCATTAGGCACCTGAGCATTCTAAAAACCATTGAATTGGCTTGAATCATAATATCCAACATCTTATCAATGAACCAAATTTTATATTTGAGGATCCTCCAAAGGAACTAGGTTCACAAATAATAAAAAAATATCCATGGCAACAAGATTTAAAAATTACATTATGCATGGGTGGTGCTTAGTTTTTGCAGAACCATATTGATCCTACACAAACAAAAACCAATTTCAATATAATTTTTTTTTAGCATCTTGGTTTTAGACTACAAGACTTGAAAAACAAGGTCACTTAGAAAGACTCTTTAGGCAACATAACATTACCAAATCTTGTGGTCCTAAAGTGGTTCAAACATGGGTTTGGGTTATGGCTACCATATATCCATAAACATTTGCACTAGGAACTCTTTGTCTATACCAAATGGAAACAAAATTGATCCAAATCAATAAGTTATTTCCTTTCCTCATGAAGAAAAATTAATACATATTTCAAATGATAGCATTGCTTCTTCTACTACACATTAAAAACATGAGGAGGAACATGCCATGTACCTTTTTAACATATCCAATCATGATGCAAACAATGTAAAAGATATAAATTAGGGTTATAAGGTACGCAATGGGAAGATATCTATGACCATCCATTGGATAGCATCATAGGATGATCCCTCCTCTTTAAAAATTCCAAAACTACCAAAAAAATCCAAAAACAATTTTGGCACATACATGTTCTATTGGATCCTTAACATCCATGTGTTATTTCAATGTTAATGGTCAACATATCCTACATAAACATATGTGTCACACTTCTACTTGAGTGTGATACAGGCATACACAAATACATGATACATTCCTATTTCATCTTTTGGACCTTCCTTCTACTCATGGCATATATACATTGGGGGCATCCACTTATTTGATATTGATACACATAGTTTATATGATTCAATGATCACTCTACATTATCATGTTTAAGATTACATATGTAATTATACATGCGTATTATCCATGTTTATATCTTACACATGGTACTTCATATGTTATACACTTGACAACATTTTCCTAACACATTAGATCTGTGGGATACTATGACATGTTTATGTTGGTTGCTTATTATTCACTTTATGCACTTCCTTTCGTGTCTTACCTTTCTATTTTCTTACTTTTTTAATCATTTTACTATCTTCCTTTACTTGTGGCCCCAGTGTCTATGTATGATTTCATTGACATTTGTATATGTCATTTTTTTTGGTATGGACATTTTAATATGTCATTATTAATTTTTTAGACATTTGGCTAAGTCATGTCCCTTCAAGTGTTCAACATTTGAACATGTCCCTTTTTTGCAATCTCCTTGGACCATTGCCTTTTAACTTGATATTGGGTGTCCTTATGTGTGTGATTATTTTCTTGTTTGTATTGCATTTTTACTGTCTAGATTTTGCCATGATATTTATCATGCATCTAAGGCCTTCATGTGATCACATTGATTCTATGCACTTCAACGATACATTTGCCTAGACATGTTCCCTTCTATATGCTACATGGTTACATTCATAAATTTTATAGTTGTCTTACCTTTTTGAGGTGAGGTAACTAAAAATTCTTATCTTTACCTCACCCCAGAGGGAGAAAAATATTAGTGGGTAAATTTTATAGATACATGCTCTCAACACTTGCCATAAATCTTAGATTTAACTATGGCCTGCTTTGGAAGCATGGTCTCCACACTTATTCTGTACATGATACTTATATTAGTTTTCAAATTTTGTGGGGGTATGTCATTTGGGAATGGTTTAAAAACATTTAAAATTATCAGATTTAGTGGGGCTATACTTTGGAAACATGTTATCCAGACTCATTCAGTTTACAATACTTATATCAATTTCCATATTTAGTTGGGGCATGCTTTGAAAGCATGATCTCTACACCTATTCAATATGTAACATCTCCAAATTATAGTAGGGGCATGTTTTGTAAATATGTCCTCCACATTGGTACTTATTTAAATTTTCTAATTTATCTATATATAGTGGGAACATGATTTGGAATCATGTCCTCCACACTTACACAGTTGCCCGAATTGGCCAAAGCACATAGTTATATGATTTAGATTCATAGTTGTGGAAAATTTGTATACATTAGTACTATTGTTATACATATTTTTAGTATGATACATATATAAGGTTCATATTATATGAAACATTTGCATAATATTACAAAATATAAATTAGTTTCATATTCCAAAACTCTTTTATGGACCATTATTATGTCATGGAGTTTTTTCGTCTTGATAACCTACAAAATTTTATAGACTTTTATTGAGCCAATCTACTTCAGTAGCTAGTTCAATTTTAGTATGGTTGAGGTGATAAAAGTAATCAATATTTATAATTTTTTGAGTTAGACATGATCATCCAACCTCACTAGGTTTCTAAATATCAGTCGACTACATGGTTGAGATAATCTCAACTACTAGGTGGCAACTCACTTTTGCTCCAAAGTGGGGGCATGTGCCTTAAAAATATCTCTCTATCTTCTTTGATATGTGAACTTTAAATATTTATCTATATTTTTTATAATCTCATTTTTAGACCCTTACAGTGATACATATTTTATAAAACAAATTTCCAATAAACAAGGCAATGACATCGAGACATAAGGCTACTAATAAACCTTTCTCTTTAAATTTTTAATATATTTTAATTAATTTTAACCCATATTATATGCACTAGTTTTATATTGTAACATGATCTTGGTTTTAGGCCAATCACCAATAAATCACTAAAGTTTGGCATGTAGAAAGATAAGGTGTGTATACACACCTAGGTATGCATTTCTTTCCTCTAATCTAGTAATTTCATTAATATATTAAAGGGGAGAAATGTATACTTTATTTTATGATTATATATCACCTCAATCTTGTACACTTGGAAAACTTATACCTTGGTTATTCATCTTAGTTCTATACCTTTCCCAATTTTACAAGTCTTGCATATGTTTTATCTTTATGCCCCTTGACCTATAACTCTTAGTCTAACCAATATTATATTGATGACCTAGGTATTATATCTTTCTTAGAATTCTTAAAATATACTTATTTTCCATATCTAAAATTTTAAAACCTGTACCTACTTTCCTTCTCCTTGGACATTAACATCCAGGATAGATAATAGTGTCAATGTTACTATCTTATCCCAACACAATTATCTAATTACCTAAAGTCATCCAATTTGTAAATAAAATGTATCCTAATGTTAAACCTAAGTTATTTAATGCAAGTTATTAATACATAGGGATTGATATAAATATAATATCAACCCTCATTCATTCCTCACCTAGAAACACCTAGAAAAGACTAAAGAGATAAAAGGAAGCTTGTCAAAATCACTCTATCAAGCATTCAATTGGTAAAATATTACCTATTTCCATAACAATAATAGGCACAACACATCTATAGGTTTGAAGTACTAAAGGAGCAACCCAAGAGCCTGATTTTCTAAGTTATAATCTAGGTCACTATTGTACTTGCATTGCACATATTCTATGATTCAAAAATAAGCCAACACATAGCGAAGAATTAAATGAGTCTAAGGATCTCTTCTAGAGTATTAGCTACATAGGAATTACCCACTAGTATAAAGGTCTTTGGGTTAGCTTGAAACTATGTGCCCACTATACCATTTTCCCCCAAGATCACTATAAAGATGGAAAGCTAGGGTTTTTCCATTTCAAAAGGAATGGCAATCCATGAACAAGCTCTGAATGTACCAGAACAAAGGTGAATAAAAACATATAAACATCTAGGTGGTTTAATCTTATTTTAGTATATATTTTGTATAGTATACTAGCATCAAACCTAGGCAATATGGTTGATGCAACCATCCTAGGCTGACATTATTATCTAGAGAACTAGAAGCATGAAAACCAAAATGTGATGATTGTTATAGAATCTCCTTCCCACTTGCTTTCCATCATTTCAAAATCCAAAACTATATTATCATTAGAACAAGATAAATACTTCATTTATTTATCATTTTTATATCTATCATAGTTGTACTTTCCATATATAGACTCTTAGAATAATAAATCTAGTGTATACTTATATCTAAGTTTATAATCTAATAGGCCCACTATATATATTCTTATCACCCTTGTTCCATTTAATTTCTATAAACCCCTTTAATATTCTAGATAACCCCAATCTATATCATTTTCGGGTTAAACAAGTAGACAATGATGTAGTGTGCTTAAGTCAATTGACTATAGACTTATCTAAGTTGACTATGCATCTGAACTAATCGCTATACCTATTATACTTATAGATGATGAGTATGACATATCACATTTAAGGTTTGGATGCATTGAAATATGTGTTTGAATTCTCTTATATTTTAAACTCTTACTACATTTTGGGAGTTTGAAAACATATAAGAAAAATAGGGGTGTGTAATGGGTTTCACTAACCTCAATCACCCCCTTGATGATTAATCATTACCCACATATCTAATATTATAAGGAGGGAAATAAAACATGTGTATTTCTACCACCTAGAGTGAATGTATGATTGTGTCATCATACAAAATGTCACATGAATGCAATGAGTTTCACTAGAGACAACACATCCCTAGTTTAGCCATATACCTATATTAGGTCTTCTTTCAAAACTTATCCATCTTTTGTGTGGGCCTTCCATAGACATCTCAAAATCAATCCTAGACCCTCCCCTAGGGATCCAAGTCCCTATTGCCTTAGGTTATACCACTTGGACACTAGTGTTATACTTTGGACACTAGCACCCCATGCTAGTGACCAAGGTATATTGCTAATGTCCTTTGCCAAATTTCAACCCCAATAGATATATTTTCAATATCTAAGACACTTAAGCTTAGCCTAGACCTATTTCACACTCCACAAAAACACTAGATTAGTATAAATACATGAATTTTATCCATTTATTCACTAGATGGAAATAAGAGGCAAAATACACAAATAATATTATAAAACGTTATGCACAATCAAGGTTATTGATCCTTATTCTATCGTACTTATACATATAGTCACCTACAACTATCCAAAGCCTAGAATACACACAATTCTAGTATCAAACCTCATTCAAATCACTCAAGTTGACACTCATACTAGAATTCACTTGCCCTTTTACCAAGCACTTAAGTAAGAGAAATACATTGGGTTTGACCCTCCTCAGAGTATTGATATGTAGGTAACTCAAAACACAATGGGGTGTTGATAATGTCTAGCCTACCTACATAAGATCACACTTTTGATACTTGTGCTACTTAAATACCCTAAAAACATGGAGGTCTAGGGTTTTGATCCTAAATCATCTCAAAATAATGCACATACAGTTAATTAGGGATCATTCATGTAAGTAAAATTATATAAAACTCATCTAGAGGTACACTTAGAAGATTAGATAATTTCTACACAAAGGACACTAGTGTTGAAAGTAGGACACTAGCATGATGCGCTAATATCCAAGTTACACTACTAGTGTATAGGAGGGTTTATAACACTTGAACCCAATTTTTGACACTCAAATTAGTGTCCATAGTAGTTTTCATCCTCCAAATCATCCATCTTAGTTAGTTATAAGCTAAGTACTTATTTGTGTCATTAATTTCTATTTCTAGAAATGTCAAATTAGGTCAATTCTTTCATAAATTAGTGGTTGTATTTATTTCATATTTTTACCCTAATTTATTTTACTTATAACCTTTAATAACTTAGGGTTTATATTCCATAATCCATTAAAGTTTAAATTATGTGGTGAACCCTAGACCAAGATGCTCTTATGGTTTGTATATTTCTATTTTCTATATTCAAAAATTAATTCCAAAATCTTAAATTTTATTTATTATTTTATTTTGGAAATCTTTAATAGATTAAATTTCTTAAAAGTTTCAAAATATAGAACATTTTGTTTTCATACTTTTAAACCTAAAATGGAAGAATTAAATAACTGATTTGATGATACCAATAAGAGATAATTGTAAGATTTTGTTTCTAAACATTTAGATATGTAAGATGACTTTATCTATATTGTCCATTAAGAGCTTCAAAAATATAATAATAGTCAATATTCTAACCCCATAGATTCCAATATTGTTACACCTAATATGGGTGAAACTTAGATGTTACAACCTATTCTACCTCAAAAACTTTCAATAATGGCAACACATCCTATGGCTAGTTCCTCCACTCTAGATGTACAATCCCTTATGCATGAGATCCATGATCTAACTACCAAGGTGTTAATTTTTAAATAGGGTGACACTATACCATTTCATTCCTTGGATTCTCATGTTATTTTATATATACCTTTGTCATAACATATAAAAACTCCTTTACCATCTAATCTTGTGGAGCCCAAGCTTACATTATACATTATAAGGGTGACCTAAAGCACCATCTACAAGCTTTACATGTAAGATGTTTGCACTATGTGTCCAATGATTTTTTCCTTAGTAAATTTTTCCCTTGCATTTTAAAGGACTATGCACTAAAATGGTTCTACGATCTTCTTAACCAATCCATCACAACATTCAATCCATTGGTAGACATTTTTTGATAAGGTTTCCTATGATCAAGTGTCACAGCTCAAAAAAAAATCCAATGAGCTAATATTTGAATATGTCTTGTGATATAAAACTATATTAGCAAATATTACTAGCCCCATGCCAGAAAAAGAACCCCAAGACATATTCAATTAAATTTTGTTATCGACATTGCATGAAGCTATCATATTCAATAAGTTTCCATCATTCACATATCTTTGTCATATAGTGAAATAATGAGAATTCAATATTATCTCCATGGGAAAAATAAAGTACACATCTAGATAAAATTCAACTACTCAGAGTTTCAATAAACCCCCATACATGGTAAATCTCAATGAGAACAAGAATGATTCAAAAATGATAGTCAATGCAACTTTAGATCCACCTCCTTGCATGGTCCTATCATCTTCTCCAAGGAGACCTTTCATGACTCTTCCTTAGTTTCTAACATGGGTTCTATATGTTAGAAATTAGATGAATTAAAACCAAATTTAATTCACCATAAAATCACCTAACTAGATTTTAAATGTGTGAAAATTAGATTTAATTATGCACTAACATGTATCATGAAAATAATTCCTCAAATCACAATGATAGATAAAATAAAACCAATAATAACACATAACATAGATCTACCATGGTTCACCCAATGTGGGCTACATCCACCTCAAAATTCTTTAATAAAATATGTAATAAAAAAATATTACAAATAACCTCTCACAAAGATAGAATATCTCCTCCTGAATTCATAAATGAATTAACTAAATTGATGATCTAAAATTTTTCAAAAATTATGCACATATTCTATGTTGCACATGCACCTATACCTACACAATATTATATCACATATACCAAACCTTACAAATAAACACATCACACTGCAACTCAAAACATATGCACTCTAACTTATCTCCAAAAACCACACCATACTTGTGTAACATCAACAAATGAGAAAATCCAACTAACAAGGAGAAAAATCACCATCCTTATCCAATATAAGCTCTATCCATAAGGTAACATTCCATATTCCACATTTCAAGCTTATCCACAAACTCCATCAAGAAAGAACACACTATCCTTATCTCTCCTCCTTCAAAGGGCATAACTTATAATGACATGTGATGATAAATAACTCCTTGAAACAAGGAATTCATTCCCCTTTCCAATCAATAACTACCTCCTTAAAAACAAGGAAGTCAACATGTAAAATAAACATCTAAAAACTAAATCCATAAAACATGGAAGACATAGAAATTATAAAATACTAAGAATATTCCACTTACATGGAAGCAAGGTTCCATAAAAGGTGGAGTGGGGAAAAATGTGTTCCCCACATTTATGGAGCTCTCTAAGGCCAAAAAATATACCTCCATGGTCATCTCATAGCCCCAAAGGGATCCACTCTCAACAATCTCCCACTTGGAGACCATTTCTCTTGAACAAAATCTATCACTGCTCCATGACCACAAAGGCCAACCAAATCTAAACATAGTCTCAATTTGTCCAATGTGACCACCTTGGTCATCATATCCAAAAGATTTTGTTTAGTATGAATCTTCTCCAGCTTCACCAAGTTCTCCTCCAAAACTATCCTGATGAAGTGATAATGTAATTGAATGTGTTTCATCTTCAAGTGGAAAGCGGAGTTCTTTGGTAAATGAATAGCACTATGACTATCACTATGTAGTCTTATAACTTATTACTCATACCCCAACTCTTGAAACAACTCCTATAACCAAATCATCTCCTTGTTAGCCTCTATGGTTGACAAAGCCACAACCTTCTGTATCTTAGAAATCTAACTAATCATTGTATCTCGAACAGTAAATATATATCTTGCCATACTTCTCCTACTATCTATATCCCCTGCTATATCTAAGTCCACATAACCATGCAAAGTGTTATTTGATCCATCATAATATAATGCAACATCCATGGTTCCTCTCAAATACCAAAGAATCCATTTCACTACTTGCCAATGCTCATAACCAAAGATTACTCACATACCTACTCACAACTCCCACTACTTTGGCAATATCTAGCCTAGTACATGTAGAGAGGATTACATAACATGATTAGTCAAATATTATTCTAATAAACCAAAGGAAGAATGCATAAGAACAAACCAAATTAAACCTATCTATTTAGGTGGGAATTACAAAGGATAGAAAGAAATGATTGAAAGAAAGCAACATCATATTACCTTCCCAAATGGATTCACCAGACCTATGTGGCTCAAAATCATGTTATCCCTTGATCAAGAGCTCTTATCTTCAACAATAATGGTGGAAAACTCCTCCAATGTATCAAGAAATCTCCATAAAACCTAGGCTCATGATTTTAAATCACTAAACTAGCCTATCAATGAAGCTTTTATCTAAAATCAATGGTCAAATGCAAAGGATTGTGATGACAATTCAGCATAATAACTTTTCACAAATCAAGCTTAAAAATGATGTTCATGGCCTCTCTATTTATATATTTTTAAGATTGATTCAAATCAACCTGAACCACCCATTTTGAGATGAAAATGTGTGGTTGAGGATTAATTAAATTATATGATTAAAAATCCATAAATACGCTCATCAATATTTGGCATAAAGGAGAATTGAATAGGCATGGAGGGTATTTGTGAGGCATGCAAAACCCATAATCTTGATATTTGTGGCATTTATGCCTAGGGATATCTTCCAAAAAATGATGTCATCTGGTGATACAGTTAATAGAAATCAATTTCTAAAAACAAAATATTCAACAAATCTTATGGAAAATCCACTTAAGCTCTTGATTTGGATTAATTAGCCTTAAACAAGGTTAATCAAAATTTGTTCAATTATTTAGAAATTTGCCCTCAATTAATCAAAATGGTTATAAAGTCATATTATTAGGTTGTAATTTGACTTAGGAAGAATTGGAGGGTGACACTAGATGCATTGGAGCTGTATTCCCATTTAGGATATTTCCAACACAAAATAACAAAGGCACATGATGTGCACCAATGAATTAGAATAAAAGATAAATCTAGGGCCCCTAGGTGCAAAATTGGCATTTTCACTCAAAATGATCTAATCAAAATTAGCTATCCCATAAAATGCATTGCCTCATTTAGGGATACTTTGACCTAAATTGACTCTTGTAAATGACAAGTTTGAACCATTTACGGTGTTTTATGGATTTTGACCTAAAATGTGCATTTGAGTGAATTTCAAGTAAGATTGACAATTTAACACAAATGGTGTTAGAAATTGGATGTCTACATTTTTCCCCTATTTAATAAGGCATAACAAGATAATCAGGTGAAGAAATATATTTTCAAAGAAAAGAGTTGTCAAGAAGAAATTGGAAATGACCCATGATGCCCCCTCGAGAGGACATGATAAGATGAAAGAGAAGGATGGACTCTCAAAAAGAGAGAGAAAGTGAGAGATTAACCCATGAAAAATATTACATCCAAATGAGCTAATGATTACACACATGATTACCATCAATGATCAACATATAAAGAGAAGTATAATAGGCCCTAGTAGATGGGGGGAATGGGAAAGATACAATCTATAAATGTAAGGGACACACTTTAAATGTACCCAATTTGAGAGTATGAGCTACATACTTATGAAAATGATTAACCTTGAGATAGGTTACACACTAAAATATTATCATAATGGGCATTAGTGTGGAGAGCCTAGAATTAGAGGAAAAGAGAATGTTCTACTTTAGGAAGGGAAGCACCACTATAATAGGGTCTCTAAAGAGAAGATAATAAGAGGTGCTATAGTAGAGTAAATGTGATCATGAAAAAAATATTTTTACCCTAGTAAGGTGAGTCTTGATCATTGATAAAGAATAAATAATGATTTGCCCTTGTAGAGCTGATTTGATTCTGACATTATTAAGATGTTATGCCCCAACATTAGCAATTTGCAAGCAAAAATAGATCAAGGATATAATCCAACAAATAGGTTAAATCAAGAAGGCAAAAATGTACATGAGAGGGTGAAATGGCTTATAAATCCACATAAAACCTAGCATACTAGAATGCACAAAGTGATGAAATAGAGAAAAGAAGAATGGAGATGACCGAACTGACTCCAGATGTATAAGACAAGTGGATGTTGGCAACATAGTTCCATGGACTCATGTTCCAACATGAAATTTAGGCCAATGTAGTTCACCCAAATTTGGTAAAAAATGAAATTAGGAATGATAAAAACTGACCAAGAATTGATTAAACTCATAATGTATGCAAAGAGATGCATGTCTAAGCATAGAGTTGAGTGATAAAATGCATGATACGTAGATTCTTATTTTCTATTTATGAGCCTAGATTATGCAAAGTGTTCTTGAGAATATTTCATTAGAGCTATGTTGATGTTTAAGAATTTATAACCTAAGCACAAAGTGCTTGCTATAGTAAAATAAATTAGGCATCATAAGTATGAATAACTTAGAATGACATAATATTCCAATTGTGCTGAGTTGTTCAAATGTGAATACCTATAACTAAGGATAATGTTAAAAAAATGAGCAAAACTAGAGTTATATCTATTTACATTTAAATAAAAAAGCAAAGACAAAAAAAAAGATAAACATTAATGAACCTAACTTGAAATCAAGATATGATCAATCAAGACTTAAGTAGGAACAAAAAATATTTAAAAAAAAAAAAAAAACAAGAACATCTGAATGACATGAGACCAAGATAAGAATAATCAAGATCTATGTGGACCATCAAGACATTCTTAATCATAAAAGAGAAAATCAAAATCAAACAAAAAAATAAGACATCAAAAATAATCAAATAAACAAAATGTCCCAAGAACAACATAATAACATAGGAACAAGATATAAAAAATCAAGATCCATGTGAATCATCAAGATGATTTGAAACACAAAAGAGATAAGCAAAAACATACAGGGAAACACAAGATCAAGATGAGATAAAAAATAATAAAAAGAGAAAAGGAGAAGAAATAAAAGGAGATGTGCAAAAGCACAACAAAAGACCAAGAAAACTCAAATAAACACACACAAATAAAAACCAAAATAGTTTGGTTTAAAGACAAATGTTCATGTATGTGTGGTAGAGGCATTACTTTCCACCACAACATAACAAAGAACAATGACACAACAATTAGTCCCTAATTAAAGAGGAATAATGATAAAATAAATTAGGGAAGAGAAGAAAAAGAAGGGCTTGGTCGAGCTGACTTCAAATGTACAAGACAAGTGGATGATGCCTACATAGTTCCATGGACTTATGTTATAATATGAAATTTAGGCAAATGTAGTTCTCCCAAGAAACAAGATAGAAGAAAAATGATGATCAGACCAGCATGATTGATGTTATAGAAGAAAATAAAGATATGACAAATAAATGAGAATGGTCTTGAAAATAAAAATCTAATGGGATGAGAAATAATGATCTTGCAAAATATCAAGAGTGTGGGACAAGATGAACTAGTGTTTTTTTACTTTCAAAATGGTAAGAGCGTAGCATATTGGGATGGGAATGTATAAATGTATAAAAATGTGAGACAATGTTTTTATTATTTTATGGACCATGTTTTAATGTTTTTGTTATTTTCAAAGTATTTATAATGTTCTTGGAATAAGATATGCACAAAGTGGGACCATCTAGTCAAGGAGATGCACGTCCAAGAGTAGAGATTCCAATAAAATAGCTAAGCCAGTTACAATAGGCCATGCTTACAAATGAATGAGAGTGAGGGATAAAGAGAATAAAATGTGATATAAAATAGTGTGCAACATGAAGTAACTCTGAAGAAGTACCTATGTTCACCTATCTATAATAGGGTAATAAAGGTTAGGAAATAAAAATATTCTCTTGCTCACTTATCTATGGAAAAAGTTGAAAAATACTACTCTGGTTGAACTACTTTGTATAACTAGCACTGAAGATGGTCATAATGTTTATGAGGCATAATCAGGATCATAATTGATCAATGGATAAAAAGTGTTCAAGATTACAACATTCCCAAGACATAACAAAGAATATGGTTCTCTTTCAAGAATATACCAAAGAATATGTTTCTCAAAGAGAATAGTCTAAAGTGGGATGAAGAATATGGTTCTCTCTTGAGAATGGTCTAGGATAGGATAAAATGAGTTCAAAGTGCCAATGATTCAAATCCTTCACTATCCAAAGTCATGAAGTGTAGACCAAGGTAGTATAAAATCTGTTCAAGGTAGGATAAAATGGTGGGATAAAATTACTTCATCACAAGTTTCCCCCAAATTAGGGAGTCTTGTAGACAACGGTTCAAAACTATTCATGCATAAAACCTATTAAGGTGTACAATGCTCATGGGCTCTCGAAGTTCTTCACCATTAAGTTTGTCTAGTTGATATGCCCTTGATCCATAGTTTGTCATGACAATATAGGGTCCCAACCAATTAGGTTGAAACTTACCTTTATTTTTGCATTCAACATTGGTGTTATTTTGGTTCTCTTTCAAAACCAAGTCACCAAATTCAAATTCTCAAGGAATAATGTGTTTGTTGTAGCTTCTCCACAATCTATTATAATAGGCTTGTAAGGTTTTAAGGGCAGCCAAATGCTTACCATCAAGAATTTCAAGTTCTTTTAGCTATGAGGGTCGATAGTCTTCATCATATTCAATGTGCTCTAGTGATATTCATAATGATGATATCTCAATATTGACTAGGATAGTAGCTTCAGTGCCAAAAATAAGGGAGTATGGAGTGGCTCTATTTGGGGTTCGATGATTGGTTCAAAAAGAGTTACAAGTGCTAATTATGGCCAACATCATTGAAAATCTTCTTTAAGATGATTACAATGGTTTTGTTTGATGTCTCAACTTGTTCGTTGCCTTATGCTTGTTTGTTTCCTAAACATTTATATGGATTTGATTTCTTGTGCCTGATCTTGAATTTTTTACAAATATATTTTACATCATGGTTAATAAAAGATCCACCATTATCAGATATAATATAAGCTAAAATGCCATATCGATAGATGATATGGTAATGAATGAATTTGGCTATCTATTTATTGGTAACATAAGTGAGAGGGATAGCCTCAATCCACTTGTTGACATACTTAGTTATAGTTAAAATGTGTTTATGGCCATCTAAAGATGTTGGATTAATTTTCTCAATGAGATTGAGACCCCATGTTGAGAATGCCCATGGTGTTGTGACTAGTTATAGTGGTAGAGAAGGTACATGTATCAAGTTACCATGCTACTAACAAGGAATGCACTTCTTCACATAGTTGCAAGCATCAATCTCCATTTTAGGCTAATAATACCTTGTTTTGAGGAGTTTCTTTACTAGAACTACACCATTGGTGTGAACCCCACACATTCCTTCATGGACCTCCTTCAGTGCCATCTTGGATTCTCTTAAAGCTAAATAATGAAGAAGCATTCCATCATAGCCTTTATGAAAAAACATGTTTCCAAGGAGATTATAACATGTTAAGTGATGTAGGAATAGTTTTTTTTGGTTTTTGGAAAGGTCAGTGGGGAAGACATGACTATGGAAATAGTTATAAAAATCTTGGTACCATGGTAGTTCAGGTGGGGGATTAAGACCAACAATGGTGAATACCCTCTTTGAATCTATTATAATATGCATAGGCTAAAGAAGATTTTCAATCAAGAACTAATACTCTTTATCACTGTCATCTATTTGAATCATGGAACCAATTGTTGCCATTACAGTGACAAATCTGTTGTTAACTCTCATAACTTGTTCAAACTATAGTGATTTAAAATGTGTTTTGTGGTTATCATTAATTTTATTATAGGTAACAAGCTTGTCATCTCTTTTTTGATACTGATTAGTGGTATGATTGATGATCAAATATGAATCTCCATAGACCTTTAAGCTTTAAATATCCCACTGTATAGCCAGGTGGAACCCTACAATCAATGCCTCATACTCAACCATATTTTTCATACAATGAAATTATATATGGAATGCTTTCGAAACCAAGTCCCCATATGGTGTGATCAATAATATACTAGCTCTAGATCTACAAGATGTGAAGGATCCATCAAAATAGATCATATATTATTCAGGTTCCTATGATGTTTGATCTATCATCATGATAAAATCATCTAGAAAGTTAAATTTGAGAGGTTGAGTGGCCTCAATAGGAGCTTTTGCAAGTTGGTCAATAATTACCTGCATTTTGATTTCCTTTTGATTTTGGTACTCAATATCAAACTCACTTAAGAGTATAACCCATTTAGCCATGCATCCTTGAAGAGCTACTCTAAATAAGAGGAATTTGAGAGGGTCCACCTTGGTGATGATAATAGTTTTGTTATTTAGCATAAAATATCACAATTTTTGAGTGGTAAAAATCATAACTAAACATGCCTTCTCAATAGGTGTATAATTATATTCATAATACACAAATGTGTGGCTTAAATAATAAATAATGTGTTCCTTACCATGAATAACATGTTGGACCAAAAGTGCCCCTAGTGCATATTCTATGGCTAATATATAAAGAAGTAGTCACTTTCCCTATGTTGGTGGTCTTAAGACTTATGGATTAGCCAATTATGTTTTAAGATTTGCAAATGATACCTAACAATATTCATCCCATTGAAATGTTTCCCCTTTTTTCAAAAGATGAGTAAATGGGTGGCACTTATCTTCTAATTGAGAAATGAACTTGTGTATAGACTGGATCTTTCCTTGCACACTTTGCAACTATTTAAGATTGTTTGGTGGAGGCATTGCCATAACAGTTTTGACTTTTGTAAGGTTGACTTCGGTCCCTCATTATGATACAATGAACCCTAGCGATTTCCCTGATGTGAATCTGAAGACACATTTCTTAGAATTCAAGTAGACTTTATATTCATGAAACCTCTCAAAGATTATTCATAAAACATCAATATGTACAAATCTTGTTCATGATTTTACTAGTATATCATAAACATAGTCTTCTACAATGTCATGCATCATGTCATGGAAGATGATAGTCATTGCACATTGATATGTTGCTCTAGTGTTCTTTAAGCTAAATGTCATGATTTGGTAATAGAATATCCCCTAAGGAGTAGTGAATGTAGTCTTATGTTGATTTTCAAGGGCTATCTTGATCTAATTATAACCAAAAAATCCATCCATTAAGGATAACATCTCGTACCTAGTAGTTGAGTCAATGATCGTGTCGATGTTGGGTAGAGTAAAATCATCTTTGGGGCATGTTTTATTGATTTCATAGAAATCAGTATAAAGACGTATATTCAAGTTCTTTTTACTCACTAGGACTATGTTAGAAAAGCATTCAAATTAATCTAGTGGTTTAATAAAACATGATCCTAGAAACTTTTCCAGTTCAAATTTAACTAATAAGGTGATGCATGGATTCATCTTTCTCAATTTTTCTTGATTGGTTTGGAATCGAGATGGATAACAAGGTGATGCAAAACCAAATTAGGGTTCAATCCTGGCATGTTGGAGTATGCCCATGCAAATATTTCTATATAATCCTTAAGAATGGATATGATTTCTTGTGTTCTACTTTAGTAAGAGACAATCCAAGATAAACAATTTTGGGATCTTCACAGGTCCCCAAGTTCACTTTTGTCATGTTTTCCATATGAAGTGTGGATCCATCTTCTAGAATTTTAAGGTATGATCATGATCATATTTTTGTACCATGTTTTTTTTTTATGCTCCCAAGGATCTAGATAGTATGAAGAATCAAAATCTGCCTTCTCAGGTAAAGGTCAATTAGCAAAAACCTTTGTAAACTCAAGAACAATCTACTCAAATATTTGTTTTTATTTTGAAGAGATGCTTGTACTAGCTATAGAACTTGGGATAAATGGACCTTCTATTTTCTGAGTGTATGAGTAAAATTTCCCACCTAGGAGTGCCTAAAATAGGTTTTCACGTAAAGATTTATCTTTTTCTTTACTTTTTCCTTAATCAACGAGCACCCCAAAGAGGTTTTTATCTAAGGATCTCGATGTTTCTTCATTATTATGACCAAGAATTTTTTCCTATTCTCCAAAGTAGGTAGAAGGATCCAATAAAAAATAAAATCCATATTTGTGATCACCAATAGGAAATTCATCTCATAGGGCCATGTATTCTACAACTAATTCTTCATTTTAAAACTCATTGAAGCATATGATCAAATTTTTGTGGTCCTAATCTATGAGTTTAGGATGACAAAGGCATAGGTAATAATGAGGGTTTGTTTCAAGATGGGAATCTCCAATGGTAAAGATGTAATGTCCTACTTCAAAAATGGAAACACCACTAGGATGGGTTCTTACTTCAGGGCGAGAAGCTCCAATAGGTTTTATGGTTAATATGGCATTTGAATCAAATAAATATGAGTTAGCAAGATCATCAAAAAGACTATAATAGGATTTTGTTTCACTTCTAGGAGTCTCATCGTTAGTAACTTAGGAAGAGTCACTATCAAAAGTCATGAGGTCACACTCTAGTGGTTTAATGTTGGAAATATTGTCATTGATGTCAAAGGTCTAACATTGGTGATAAAGGCCCTATTGCATTTAATGGTGTTTTTAATATTCATATCTTGGCTAATGTGTGTTAATATTTATTAAGTATTAATAAATATATTTTTAGTTTCATATAAGTCAAAAGAGGGCCCATGGAGAAGGAAAAGAGTCAACGGGTAAAGATAAAAGAAGAATGGGATGCATTTTCTCATGAAGAGTCATCTCAAGGAATTCCAAGAGTCACCATGTGAAGTAAAAAGAGGGTATGATGCATTTTCCCATGAAGGGACACTTTGAGGAATATGAAAAGTCACCAAGATAAAGACAAAAGAGGAAAGGGTGAATTTTCTTATGAAGGGTCACCATGTGACTTTTCAAATGCAAGGATACAAGGGTCATGCAAGTTTGGCATCATTTTCCATGAGAATTGAAGGGTCATAAAGGGTGAATGCCAAAGGTCATTTGAAAAGCTATAAATAAAGGCTTGAGAAGGTATTTGTAATATGCAAGAGAGTGCATGGTTTGCATTTTTTTTAAGAGAGAAAAGCAGGAGATATTGTAGAGTTCTATCATTTGTTGAGTAAGAAACATTAAGAGATAGTTGTGTTTTATACACAAGAGGGGTTGGTGATCCTATGGGTTGGTGTTCACAAATAGTTGCTATGTTGGTGTTTAGCAAAGGGGTTAGTGCTCCTACAAGTTGGTGCTCATTTATATACTTGAGATTTTTCTCTATGGTTTTTCCTACTTTGGGTTTCCACATAAAAATTTGGTCTCTCTCTCTCTTGTGTGGTGTATATTATTGTTTCAATTTTATTACATATCTTGAATGTGTGATTAAGTGGTTAAAAAAAAGAAATCATATTAATCAAAATATATATAATATACTGATTCACCCCCCCCCCCCCTCTTAGTATATTTCATGCTTAACAATTAGTATCAAAGAAAGTTCCTTTGGAAAAAGTTTTACAGCTTGAAGGTAGATTGAGAAAGCACAATGGCTAAATCATATGAAGTTTTTTTTACAAATAAGGCACCTTTATTTGATGAGACAAATTATTCTTTCTGGAGCATAAATATGAAGACTTATTTTATGGCCCTTAGATTCGACATTTGGCAAGTAGTGGTGGAGGAATATGAAGAGCCATAGACACTTGTAACTACTCTGATGGAAACAAGGCAAGTGAAAATAATGCTAAAGCTTTAAATACTATTTTATATGGTTTATGTGAATCAAAATTTGTTAAAGTTATGAAATGTAAATCTCCTCATGAAACTTGGGCAAAACTTGAGAATATTTATAAAGGTGATGGAAAGGTTCAACAAGCTAAGCTTCAAACTTTTAGAAGATAGTTTAAGAGTTTGAAGATGGAAGAGGAAAAAAATATAGCAAGTTATCTTTTATAGGTTGATCAAATAGTTAATCAGATTCAAGGTCTTGGATAAAAGTTAGATGAATCAATTATGGTACAATTTTTTTTGAGATCTCTACCAATGAGATATGATGCAAAAGTTTCATCAATTGGAAATATTAAGAATTTAACCAAGCTAAATATGGATGAGCTACATGTTATTCTTATAGCATATGAGATGTAGACCAAACAAGAGAAACCCTCAAAGAGAGAAGATACTTTTAAGATATCAAAGAAGGAGAAGGCTAAGATTCAAGAATCAAGTGACAGTTCTAATGATGATGAAGATGATAACGGAGCTCCATTCATTCATAAGCCAAAAAAATACACATGTAAATATCATGGAAAATTACCTTTTAAATGTTTTAATTGTGAAAATATTGAAAATTTTATAGCTAAGTGCCTAAATAAGGGTAATGGTGACAATGAAGAAGGAAAGTCTATATGCAAGAATAGTTTCAAAGGAAAATTTAAGAATAGATTCAGGAAGAAGAGTTTATATTCTAAAGATCCTAGCTCAATCAAAGATAGTGGATTTAGTGATTCAAAAGAAGAAGAAATTATATTCATGGCCATACATGAAGATACCTCTATAAATAAAAGCACAGATGATCAAGAAGAAGAATATGATGAAGATGAAGTAAATATAGAATGAGAACTCATTTTTGCCTTAGAAGAGTTAAAACCTCTTGAGAAGAAGAATCAAAGATTAAAGATCTAGATCGATAAAAATGAAAAAGAGTCAAAGGAAACAATTAAAGATCTACAAGCACATTTTGAAGAAGCCAAGAATAATGAAAAAGATATAATAACACAGTTGCAAAAAGTAAGTGAACAATGTGAAAGGTATGTTATTGAAATTACTTATTTAAAATCAAATCTTTAGAAAAAAAATAAAGAAATCAATGATAGAGCATACAATGATTCAAAATTTGAGAATAATACTAATACGTTGAATAGGATATTACAAAGGCAAATATCAATATCAAATAATACAGATATCGGATTTGAAAAAGAGAAAGGGGAGGCCACTAATTTCACAAATAAGGTTAACATAGAAAAGGAAAGAGCTATGTTGAAGCCCTTGCAAAAGAGGAAATAAAAAAGAAAGAAGTTAAGAATACAGAGGACATCTCAAACAAAGAAGTATGGAATGAATAGAGCTACAAAAGTCAATTAGGGCAGAGATACACAAATAGGTCCTATTTTTATTGTAATAGGTATGGTCATAAAAAAATAGAATTTTAAAAAAGGACTAATAATATCAAAAATAATAAGAAAACTCATGCACAATCAAGCAAAAGCCACAACTTTTTTGCTCCTCTATTAGGCATTAATGAAGAGACCATAATATATTCCAAGTAAAATAAATTTAGAGACATAACCTGGTGCTGTAGAAGTGTGTTTGAGTCAGTCAAGGACTAGAGTTTTAAGGATCCATTCATCAATAAAAAAGTTTAGATAGGTTCATTGCAGAAGAAACAACCTAAAAAATCTATGTTGGTATAGAAAACTTTGCATGTAAGAAATGAAGAAAAACCATGGTTCATTGACATTGGATGTTTGAGGCACATGATAGGAGATAAGAGAAAGTTCATAACCTTGAAGAAGATCAATGGTGGCACAGTGAAATTTAAAGATAATAGTACTACCAAAATTGCCAAAAAAGGTACACTAAGTTTGGATAATGGTAGAACTAAAATTGAAAATGTTTTGTATGTATAAGGTCTTAAGCATAATATTTTGAGTGTAAGTAAAATGTGTGATTAGGGGCACACACTAAATTTTTATGCAGAAGGTTGTGAAATTGGAAAAAAGATTCAGATGTGTTGGTTGCAGATGCTTAGAGAACAAGCAATAATTTATATATATTATCAAACATTAAAGATCAAAGATGTTGTTTAAGTCAGATTAAAGAAAATTGGCCATGGCATATGAGAATGAGACACATAAATTTTGACAATCTTGTCAACATCAGTAAGAAGCAAGTAGTCAGAAATATTTTAAAATTACAAAGCCATCTAACATGCTTTGCGAACCTTGTCAGCATGGAAAGTAGGCTAGAAGGAAGTTCAAAACAAAAGAGTACTCAACCACTCAAATGTTAGAGCTTGTTCACACTGATTTGTGTGGACCTATGAGAATTCAAAGTACTCAAGGTGATAAATATTTTATATTTCTTATTGATGATTTTTTACGTATGACTTGGGTAATATTTTTTTAAAAATAGAAGCTTTCAGACATTTCAAAGAATTCAATGCATTAGTTGAGAATGAAATCGGTTTGAAGATTAAGTACCTAAGATCAGATCAAGGAAGAGAATTCATATTAGATCAGTTTATTGAGTTTTTTGAAGACCATGGAATAAAGAGACATTATTTAGTAGCTAAAACTCCCAAAAAAATGGAGTAGTTGAATGGAGAAACAAAATAGTTCAATAGATGGGAAGGACAATGCTAAATGAATCCAAGATACTAGATAAATATTGGAGAGAGGTAGTTGCTAAAATAGTGCATATTCAGAGTTGAGCATTATTGAGAGTCAATAGTGACAAGACTCTGTATGAGTTATAGAAAGACAAACCAACAACAATTATTTATTTCAATTTTTTTGGTAGTAGATGCTTCATAAAGAGAATCAATTTAAAACTAGGTAAGTTTGAATCTAAAGTAGATGAAGGTATATTTCTTGGTTATTCTTGTAAAATTAAATCTTATAAATGTTATAAGAAAATAACCAAGAAAATAGTTTAAAGTGCAAGTGTCAGGATAGAAGAAGGAACACAAAGAATCAGTGATCCAATAGACATTTCTGAAATCATTGAAGAGGAAGATTTTGAAGGATCAGATGAAGATGAGAAGGAAAAAAAGGACACCAAAACTCCATCAAAATATGTCTATAGAAATCATAATGAAAGTGACATCATTAAGGACATAAATGAAGGAATTCACATTAGAAGAATGATGGTAAGTGAATCTAAGCAAGTTAATTTCTCTTTGTGATCCAAAAGTCAGCCTATAACTTTTTCAAAAGCTAGACATGATAAGCATTGGGTTAAGGCAATGGATAAATAATTAAATTAGATAGAAAAAAATGATACTTGGGAATTAGTTCCTAGACTGAAAGATCACAATTTGATAGGAACAAAATGGGTTTATATAAATTAGTTGAATGAAAATGGAGAAGTGACCAGGAATAAAGCAAGATTAGTATGTAAAAGATATGCTCAGATTGAGGGAATAGATTTTGAAAAAAAATTTGCACCAGTGGCAAGGCTAGAAGCTATTAGAATGTTTCTTACATATGTGGTGTTTAAAAATTTCAAAGTGTTTTAGATGGATGTCAAATCTACCTTCCTAAACATGAATCTAGAAGAAGAGGTCTACATTGAGTAACCAAGGGATTTATTTTATCAAATATTAGTAGCCCTGTATGCAGATTGAAGAAAGCACTGTATGGATTGAAACAAGCTCTCAGACCTTGGTATGCAAGAGTTGATAAGTACCTATAAGAACAAGGTTTTAAGAGTGGATTTGTTGATAGTAATCTCTACATCAAAATAGAAGGTGAGAATCAATTGATTGTTGTGGTATATGTTGATGAAATTATTTTTGGAGGAAACATTGAAAAGATGACAATTTTTTTTATGATAATATGTAAAAATAATTTGAGATGTCTATGATTGGAGAATTGTCATTTTTCTTAGGGTTGCAAAAATTTCAATCCAATAAAAGAATTTTCATATCTAAAACTAAATATGCCAAGGAAATGTTAAAGAAATTTGATTTGTATACCAGTTGGCACACCAATGTGTGTAATAAATAAGGTGAGCAAGGATGAATATTCACTTATTATAGATCAATCTTTGGATAGATCTATGATTGATAGTCTTTTATATTTGACAACATTGAGGCCAAACATTATACATGTAGTAGGTATGGTTGCAAGATATTAGTCAGCTCTAAAAGATAGTCATATTCAATTAGTGAAGAGAATATTCAGATATATCAAGGGTGTAGAGTAAATTTTTACTCTATATTGCATTCAAATTTTTAGTTGTGCACTACAGTTTTGGTTCTCGCATACCTTGGTTGTGGCAGCAGAGTTTTGGAGTAGAGCGCAGGTTAGTTTCTTTTGATTCTTTCCCATCTAAGTGACGAAGTGCAGCGAAAGCTACCAAGTGGCATAGTCTAAGCATGATTTCTCTTTCCCCTTTTTGTTTCCTTCACTTCATTTTTGCCTAAGTGTTGAATTCGAGCGGAAGCTACCAAGTATCACTTTTTGAAACATGGAGCCGTCCAACTAGCATCATTCGAGACACTTTTCATAACTTTCAGGAGGGTCATGGAATGTGCCACGTATCCAATAGAAGCTGGGTAGAATGCACCATGTGTCAGCATCCACGTCTCATATCAGCACCTGCATTCATTCTATTTCTCGACAAAGGTTTTCAACAAGCTAGATAGCAGGAAGAAGTAGAAAGTGCCAAGTGGCAATCGCAGAAGGCCCTGAACTACTTTTCAAAAGAAAGCAAAAGTAACGACATGTCAGCATCTGAGAGATAGTTGGTTCAACACCTGGGTTCAATGCCTTGGTTTAATGTTTTTGGTTTAATACCTCGGTTAACGTGTGAATGGCACACACTGTTGAACTATTGAACTATTAAACCCTTGAACCAATTTTGGTTCAACAGGCGGTTCAAGGGAGTGTCCCAAAAATCAAAGGGGTCAGGCACCCTTTTGGAAGGTAGTGGGGGCTTTGCTTCATTTTGTCTAAGTGCCAAAGAGTAGCAGAGGTTGCCAAGTGTCACTTTTTGAGCCCCCTTTCCACTCCATTCCTGAAACAAGTGAAAGACACCACATACCCCTAGTAAGAGATTCAAAAGATGCCACATATCTTCTCAATAACAGTGGAGGCTGCCAAGTGTCAACTTTTGAGAGATCATCTTCAAGCTTCATTACCGAATAAAAATTGTGGTGGGTCTCGGGTGTTATTTCAAAGGCCTATGGAAGCTGCCAAGTGTCACCATCTAGAGGAGCCTAATATGTGCCCTGAATAATTCTATAGCATAGTGAAAGAGAAGCAGAGAGAACTGCGTGTCTTCAATAAACTAGGCAGAAAGTGCCAAGTGTCATTCTCTAGTGCCTTCTAAGTGACAAGTAGAATTTTAGGAAATTGACTAAGTGTCCTCTTCTATTTCAATAGAACAGAGTGTTCCGTGTATTTGTTACAACAAGACGAGATAGATGGAAACTCAGTAGGATTTATTTCTAGTAGAGAAAGAGAATAATTCTATAGCATAGTGAAAGATAAGTAGAGAGAGCCACATGTCTTCGATAAATTAGGTGGAAAGTGCCAAGTGTCATTATTTAGTGCCTTCTAAGTGACAAGGATAATTTCAAGAAATTGATTGTGTCCTCTTCCATTTCAATAGAATAGAGTGTTTCATGTAACTATTACAGCAAGGTGAGATGGAGGGAAACTCGTTGGGAGTTATTTCTGGTAGATGGAACAGTTCACCGGGTAGGTTTTTGGAGCCTGCAAACATTAAAAGGCCATCTATTTGTCCCCTATAAGCGAAGGTATAATGGACAGTTGCATAGCTAAGCAGGTGATAGAATGAGGAAATTTAGGTATGGAAGGAGGTACTAGACATGAATTGACATACCGCAGTAAGGGCAGCTGCCCTACCCCAGCATGGCCATTCCTGATAAGACCAGGATACATCCAAGGCATTGAATGTGCTGAATGATGCTCTATTTTATTGGTAAAATCTAAGGCTATAAAAAAGGGACAAGGAAGTGGACTTTGGGGATTTTTTAGATTTTCTAGAGTTCATGACCAAATAGTATCATTTGCTTTTGTCTCATTTTCTTGAGTTGTAAAGTTGATGTAACTGTGCATGTTTTTGTGCCTTTTATGTGGCTAAATGAATTAAGAAAATTGAACTCTATGCCTTTGTTGATATTATTTGTGTCATTGGCAAAAGTAGTCTATACTATAGATTTTATAGAGTTGTGATTAAGAATGTCATTTGATTTTGTCTCATTTTCTTGAGTTAGAAGGTTTACATAACTGTACATGTTTCTGCACCTCTTATGTGATTGGAAGATTCTTATAAGAAGATTGAACCCTATGCCTTTATTGACATTTCCTGTATCTCAGTGAAATAAGTCTCTATTGTGAGCCTCTGTTTCTATTATTTCAATCTTTTACATTGATCATGCACTTGTTTTCTCTTAAGTGTGAATGAATCCTACATATAGTCTCACTGTGCTCAAGATTAGGATCAAATTACACTCAGGCGCATCACCATAGTTAGGTTCATTTCCTGCATTTGCATTTTTGTTTAATTTCCTATCATTTTTCCCCCACACTTGATACAAAAGAAGAGACTAGCTTCTCTAAAATTTGGAGGTTGTTTCAAGCCGCAATATCCCATAGCTTGAAACTTCCCATTATTGTTGATTAAGATCAAGTGCAATTTTAAGCATCAATAATTTTTGGCACACCCGGTGGGACCAGTCTTAAAGTTTCTTTCAAGACCGCATGAACCAGAGAGCTACGAGGAGTCAGAGCTATAGACCAGTCACCAGATCACAGTCTGCTGCAAGTCTAGGTATTGTTTTGCCACCTTTGGTAGCAAGTCTAAGAAGAAGAGCTAACTAGTTTGTACCAATACTAAATATGGGAGCCCTTGTACCCCCAAGAAATTATGCAAGTTGGAATACTGGTAGTTCCTTAATCCTCCCAACACCACCAGCTTTTTGGGATCCTATCCCAGTAAATGATCTAAAAGCTCTACCCAAATTCAGTGGGAAAGACTTAAAAATGCCTGTGGAACATCTTCAAGATGTATCAAATGTCTGTGCCATACATGTTGTCATGCAGCAAAATGTGGCCATAAGGTTATTAGTAGCTTCATTCAAAGGGAAGGCTTTAGAAGGGTATCATTCTTTGACCCCTAATACCATATCTACATGGGACCAGCTTGGAGATCTATTCTTTGAAAGATTTACAGAGAAGGGTGATAAGTCTTCTTTGTTATAATAGTTAATCACCATTCAACGGGGACCATAAGAGGACATGACTGACTTCAACACCAGATTCCAAAAAACTTGGGATAGAATCCCTACTACAGCTAAACCACCACCTAGTATGGCCATAGTATTTTATCTCAAGGCTTTGAATTCAGATATATCTATTATGATTTAGTCATTGAGAGGACACATTTTGCCAGGGGCTTATGACTACATAGTCAGAGCTAAGAATCATTTAATAGATGCTAGAAAGTTACCTCCAAGGCCTCCCATGCCCATGTTCCCAAAAATTTCCTTGCCCTTACCTCAAGAAGTTCCTAAAGTTGTAAGCCCGCCTGTGTCTATGTATACTTACCCTCCATCATCTGCGAAGCAACTGGTCCCTGCTCAGTCATCTGAGATGGATGATATCAAGAATATCCTGAGGACATTTTCCAACAAGCTGATTAATATAAAGAGACAGTAGAATACCTTCCCTAAGCCTCCTTATCAAGGCTATCAAGGAAATAGGTTTTCATCCCAACCAAACCAATATCAGGGTCCTCCAAAACAAACTAACCATCAACCAGCAAATCAATTGGTTGCAGTTCCCACACCCTCACAGACCATTTCTCCCAACTCAAATAGGGAGATGGTTCCAAGACAAAATAATTATATGGATGATATTAATGCTTGGTGTTTTCCTTGCAATGATTCTCATACACCCAGATATTGTCCTAGGGGTAATCTACAACAAAGGGTGGCTGAGTAGTGAAGAATGGATGGTCAGTTTGCCAGTACCAGTAACAATCAAGCCTACCACTCTCCTAGTATGCAGAACTCAATTCTAGTGGCTTAGATGCAAGGAATTTCCTTGCAACAAGAGGGAGAAATAGCCCTAGAACATGCTTTGTTCTCATGGGTCAAAGATGAAGAAGTAGTTTTCTTGAACGAAGCATCTACCTCCTAAAGGCCAGTGGTGCAATCTGATTATTACACCAAATCAAAGAGGAGAATGCTGGAGCAGCCCGAGATTGTGAATGGACAAGTCATGAATAATCCTCCATCTCAAGGGAAAAGAAATGCTGTTGTTAGATAAGAAGTCCCTCAGCCAATGCAAGATCAGGGGATTTTGACCCAGATTTAGGAAAAAATGAGGTATCCTTATTTCCAAAAAACTCAGTCTTTGGGACCGATCAATGTAGTAGATCAATTGAAGAAGACTCCAGCACAAGTGTTAATATGGGATAGTTTGGATATTCTTGAATAGAAGACACTGCTGTAAGAAGCCCTGCAAGGGCAAGTAGTGCCTAAAGGTGTTGTTACCAAAGGACCTACTGGAAAAGAAAAGCTTAAAGATATAGTTCCTCATCAAATAATAGCCTTGGTGAATGATGCAGCATGAGTAAGTAAATCCAAGCTAGAGCCTTTCTATTTGACTCTGATAGTTGGAAAGAAACTCTTACATAATGCATTGATTGATTCAGGAGCTATTACAACTATGATGCCCAAGAAAATAGCTGATGCTTTGAAAATATAATATGAACCCCTTACAATGGGAGTTATGCAGCTAGATGGCAAAATTGTACAAACCATAGGGAGAATCAAACAACTCCCATTGTAGTTATACACATGTCCCAACATAATTGTCAACCAAGATATAGTTGTCATAGATATACCTCCTATTTTTGGTTTATGTTTATCTAGAGACTTTACAGCAAAAATAGGAGGATATATGTCTCTTGATTTGTCTCACCTCATCCTGAGAACTAGGTACAGTTTGAAGATGAAAATTCTATCTGAACCACTGTCCAAAGACCATATCACCAATGAACCAACAACAAAATTAGAAGCAGATCATGCCATGTTAAATAAGAAAGATATGCTTTTTGTTGAAGAGCTAGGTGACTAGGCTGAGCATGATCAAGAAGAAGAAAATAGCTAGTTGCTGGCTATGATGCAGAGCGACCCATATGGGAACTATGACTACTAGTTTGGGCACATACATCATTTTTGATGAAGATCAGGCAATCCTAAATGTTATAAGGGAAGAAGCACCCACTACTCAAGATTTAGAGATCTGGACCTTGAATTTTGATGGGGCTAGAAGTAAACATGGTGCTGGAGCAGGAATTTGTCTTACTGCTCCAAATGCTGAGAAAGTTTTAAGGGCTATCTAATTCCAATTCGCTTGCACTAATAATGATGTTGAGTATGAATCTCTAGTGCATGGGCTCTTGTTAGCCAAGAAAAAGGGAATTAATAACCTAGTAGTAAAATGGGATTTAGAATTAGTAGTAAAGCAAATTAGAGAAAAGGTAGTAGCCAAAAATGTGAGAATGAGATCCTATAAGCATAGGATTTGGAATTTGATAGAAGATTTTGAAGCTTTCAATATTGAGATAATCCTTAGAAGTCAAAACTTTGAGGCTGATAGGATAGCCCAGATTGGCTCAAAGTTTAACCCAACAACTAGCCTATTGGTTAAAAATGAGTCAGTTAAAGTTATAGTGAGGCCGACCATTCTAGACAATGATGAGAATTGGCAAGTATTTGAAAATGATGCCCATGTAGTCTCTTTCTTACAACAATCAGATGAGTTGGTTAACCAGTTGCAAACCAAAATTAAAGAGGAATATGGCAATCAAATCATGAAATTAAGGACTAATAAGCTCCCCAAGGGATTGATCACCTTAGAAAACTTGTTTGACCCAGAGGATGTAAGCCTGGAAAAGAAAAGGTTCTAGGTAGACAAAGCAGACTATTTTGAAATAGAGGTGAGTGACAGGAAAAGGCTAAAATTTGGGAATTTTTCAACTCAAGAAGAGAAGAAAAAACTAATCAAATTGTGCCAGAGATATGATAGAGTCATAGCTTGGAGCTATGAAGACCTTCATGGTTACAATAGAGACATTATCCAGCACACAATAAAATTGACTGAAGGGTCTAAGCCTATCAGATAGAAACAGAGGCCAGTAAATCCAAGAATTGAGCCTCTAATGGTAGATGAGTTGCATAAACTTTTAGATTCTAAACTAATATTTCTAATCAAGCACTCAACCTGGGTATCAAATCTAGTACCAGTGAGGAAAAAGAATGGAGATGTAAGATTGTGTGTAGATTTCAAAGATCTAAATAGAGCATCTTTGAAAGACCACTATCCCTTGCCCTCCATGGAACAAATTCTAAAAACTATGGTTAGATCATAGAGGTTTTCTTTACTAGATGGTTTCTCTAGATACAATTAGATTTTGCTAGCTGAGGAAGACTAGTACAAAACTGCTTTCACTACCAAATGGGGAACATTTGCCTACGTGAAGATGCCATTCGGCCTATCAAATGCAGGAGCCATCTTCTAAAGAGCTATGAATATAGCCTTTGGGGAGATTATAAATAATATCATCCTGGTCTATCTAGATGACCTCACTATTTTTTCAAAAAATGCTAATGATCACTTCGATCATTTAAAATTTGTCTTCAAGAAATGTCAAGATTTTGGGATATCATTGAATCCCAAGAAATGCATATTTGTTGTACCTTAGGGAAAATTTTTGGGGTATATAGTATCTAAATAAGGAGTTTCTATAGATCCCAAGAGAATCAAAGCTATACTAAACCTACCTCTTCCAGTAAATAAATAGGCAGTTCAGTCCTTTTTAGGGAAGATCAATTTTGTCAATAAATTCATATCTAATTTTGCAGGCTTGGTAAGACCAATGACACTCTTGCTAAAGAAAGAGCTGGTCTTAAAATGGACTACAAAAGGAAGGCAAGCCTTTGAAGAGGTCAAGAAGGCTATCTCAGCAACCCCAGTGCTTAAAAATCCAAATTTTTCCAAGTCCTTGTCAAGTATTGTTATTGTCTTGACTCAAAAGAATGATAGGCTGGAGGGGGAACACCCAATAGCCTTTTTCTTAAGAACTCTCAGGGATTATGAGACTAGGTATAATTTTTTGGAAAGGCAAGCCTATGCCATGGTAAAAGCCCTTAATAAATTTAGGCATCTGATATAAGGGAACAAAATTATGATACTTGTAGCTCACCCAAGTGTCAGAGAATACATCATGGAAGGAGAACTTGAAGAGATTCCTGTGAAAAAAATCTATTTAAAGCATTTTAATTAGCTTGGTTATCTAATGTATTATAGTTTAATTTCCCTTTCTCACATTATTTTTTCATTGTTTTCCCACTTTTCTTTTAAATAAGTGTTTTAAACACATGTCAATGGCTCTTTTGAAGCTATAAATTTCACAATTTTGATCTAGCGGAAGGTGGAGTTTTATTTTTGAGCAGGCTCAAAAGTCCTGGGGGTCAACAGTAATTGTAGAGTAAATTTTTACTCTATGTTGCATTAAAAATTTTAGTTGCACACTACAATTTTGGTTCCCACATACCTTGGTCGTGGCAATAGAGTTTTGGAGTAGAGCGCAGGTTAGTTTCTTTTGATTCTTTCCCGTCAAAGTGACAAAGTGTAGCAGAAGCTGCCAAGTGGTGTAGTTTGAGCATTAGTTCTCTTTCCCCTTTTTGTTTCCTTCACTTCATTTTTTCCTAAGTGTTGAATCTGATCGGAAGCTGCCAAGTGTGACTTTCCAAAACACGGAGCCAGACAACTGGCATCATCTGAGACACTTTTCATAACTTTTAAGAGGGCCACAGAATGTGCCACATATCCAATAGTAGTTAGGTAGAATGCACCACATGTCGGCATCCATGTCTCGTATTGGCACCTGCATTCATTTTATTTCTTGATAAAGGTTTTCAACAAGCTAGGTAGTAGGAAGAAGTGGAAAGCACCAGGTGGTAGTCACAGAAGGCCTTGGACTACTTTTCAAAAGAAAGTAGAAGTCACCACATGTCAGCATCTATGAGATAGTTAGTTCAATGCCTAGGTTCAATGCCTTGGTTCAATACCTTGGTCAACATGTGAATGGCATGCACCATTGAACTGTTGAACCCTTGAACCAATTTTGGTTCAACGGGTGGTTCAAGGGAGTGTCCTAAAAATCAAAGGGGTTAGGCACCCTTTTAGAAGGTAGTAGGGGCTTTGATTCATTTTGTCTAAGTGCCGAAGAGTAGTAGAGGTTACCAAGTGTCACTTTTTGAGCCCCCTTTCCACTTCATTCCTAATAGAAGTAGAAGATGCCACATACCCCTAGTAAGAGATCCAAGAGATGCCACATATCTTCTCAAGAACAGTGGAGGCTACCAAGTGTCAACTTTTGAGAGATCATCTTCAAGATTTATTGTTGAATAAAAATTGTGGTGGGTCTCGGGTGTTATTTCAAAGGTCTGTGGAAGCTGCCAAGTGTCACCATCTGGAGGAGACTAATATGTGCCCTAAATAATTCTATAGCATAGTGAAAGAGAAGTAGAGAGAACCGCGTGTCTTCAATAAACTAGGCAGAAAGTGCCAAGTGTCATTCTCTAGTGCCTTCTAAGTGACAAGTAGAATTTTAGGAAATTGACTAAGTGTCCTCTTCTATTTCAATAGAACAGAGTGTTCCGTGTATTTGTTACAATAAGATGAGATAGAGGGAAACTCAGTAGGATTTATTTCTAGTAGATGGAACAGTTCACCAGGTAGGTTTTTGGAGCTTACAAACATTAAAAGGCTGTTTGTTTGTCCCCTATAAGTGAAGGTAGAATGGACAGTTGTTTGGCTAATCAGGTGATAAAATGAGGAAATTCAGGCACAGAAGGAGGTACTAGACATGAATTGACATATTTTAGTAAGGGTAGCCGCCCTGCCCCAGCATGGCCATTCTTGATAAGACTAGGATACATCTAAGGCATTGAATGCATTGAATACCACACTATTTTATTGGTAAAATCTGAGGCTATAAAAAAGGGAGAAGGAAGGGGACTTTGGGAAGTTTTTAGATTTGCTAGAGTTTTTGACCAAATAGTATCATTTGCTTTTGTCTCATTTTCTTGATTTGTAAAGTTGATTTAGCTATACATTTTTCTGTGCCTTTTACGTGGCTGAATGAATTAAGAAAATTGAATTCTATGCCTTTATTGATATTATCTGTGTCATTGGCAAAAGTAGTCTATACTGTAGATTTTCTAGAGTTGTGATTAAGAATGTCATTTGATTTTGTCTCATTTTCTTGAGTAAGAAGGTTTACATAATTGTACGTGTTTCTAAACCTCTTATGTAATTGGAAGATTCTTATAAGAAGATTGAACCCTATGCCTTTGTTGACATTTCCTATATCTCAGTGAAAGAAGTCTCTATTGTGAGCATTTGTTTCTATTGTTTCAATCTTTTACATTGATCATGCACTTGTTTGCTCTTAAATGTGAGTGAATCCTACATATAGTCTCATTGTGCTCAAGATTAGGATCAGATTACACTCAGGCGTATCGCCATAGTTAGGTTTAATTTCTTGCATTTGTGTTTCTATTTAATTTCATATCCTTTTTCCCCCACACTTGATACAAAAGAAGAGACTAGCTTCTCTAAAATTTGGAGGTTGTTTCAAGCCACAATATCCCACAACTTGAAACTTCCCATTGTTGTTGATTAAGATCAAGTGTAATTTTAAGCATTAACAAAGGGGACATTAGATTATGGATTGTGGTATCCTACAGCTAGAGATTTCACTTTGGTTGCTTATACAGATTTAAATTGGGCAGGTTACTTGGATAAAAGAAAGAGTACAAGTGGAGAAGCTTTCTTTCTCAATGATAGCTTAGTATCATGGCTAAGAAAAAAGTAGAATTTAGTATCATTTTCTATAGTTGAAGAAGAATATATTATATCATTATTGTGTTGTTCTCAAGTTCTTTAGATGAAGTAAACTTTGGAAGATATCAAGGTAAAATATGATGAACCTATTTCTATTTTTTGTGACAACACAAGTGTTATTAATATTTCAAAGAATCTAGTGATACATTCAAGAACAAAATATGTTCCCATCAGATATCACTTCTTAAAAAAGTAGGTTGTAGATCAACAGGTTAAGATGGAATATATCAGTACTACAAAGTAGATTGTAGATATTTTCATAAAAATACTATCAAAAGACACATTTGAGTATCTATGGGAAAAGTTAGGAGTAATTTATTTTACTTCCTACCATTGAGGATCAACATTAATTGAGGGAGAGCTAAGTGTTAGCTCTAGGATAGACCCTTTGCCATTGATGTCAAATGGGGAGAAGAACAGAAATAGGTATAGGTATAGGTTCAGAATAGGTAAATGGAATAGGTACATATTGCTACAGTAAGGGGGAGTTACTATATTTTTTTAGATGGAAATATGTGTAGGTTGGCATGTGTAGTGCAAGTTTCAAGATGTGGAAGTTTTAGTTTGAGGTTGCCATCAATGACAAAGGGGGAGATTATTGGAAATATTAACATTGATTTTAAAGGTCTAACATTAGTGATAAAGTCCCCATTACATTTAATGGTGTTTTTAATATTCATATCTTGGTTAATGTGTGTTAATATTTATTTAATATTAATGAATATATTTTGGTTGCATATAAGTCAAAAGAGGGCCCTTAGAGAATTCAAAGAGTCATGGGGTAAAGACAAAATAATAATGAGATGCATTTTCTCATGCAGAATCATCTTGAGGAATTTCAAGAGTCACCATGTAAAAATAAAAGAGGGTATACCACATTTTTCCATGAAGGGACACTTTGAAGAATATGAAAAGTCACCAAGATAAAGACAAAATAAGAAAGGACACATTTGCTTATGAAGGGTCATGTGACTTTTCAAATACAAGGATACGAAGGGTCATGCAAGTTTGGCACCATTTTCCAAGAGGATTGAAAGGTCAGAAAGGGTGAATGTCAAAGGTAATTTGGAAAGTTATAAATAAAGACTTGAGAATGCATTTTTAATATTCAATAGAGTGCATGGTTTTTATTTTCTTTTGAAGAGAGAAAAGTAAGAGATATTATAGAGTTCTATCATTTGTTGAGTAAGCAACATTGAGAGATAGTTGTGTTTTATATACAAGATGGGTTGGTGCTCCTATGGGTTGGTGATCATAAATATTTACAAGGGGTTGGTTCTCATATGGGTTAGTGCTCACAAATAGTTTTTGTGTTGGTGCTTAGCAAAGGGGTTGGTGATCTTGCAAGTTTGTGCTTGTGAACTGTGTAATTTGAGTTGGTACTCATTCGTATACTTGAGATTATTCTCCATGTTTTTTCCTACTTTGAGTTTCTATGTAAAAATCTACTCTCTCTCTCTCTCTCTCTCTCTCTCTCTCTCTCTCTCTCTCTCTCTCTCTCTCTCTCTCTCTCTCGTGTGGTACATAGTATTGTTTCAGTTTTATTGCATATCTTGAATGTGTGATTAAGTGGTTATATAAAATAAATTAGATTAGGAAAAAGTATATAATATATTGATTCACCCCTCCCTCTTAGTATATTTCATGCTTAACATTTAAATCTAAGACCATGATTCCAATTGACAACTTCAGTTGATAAGGGCTCCAAAATTCCTTGCGCTTGTGGGCTAAGGCCTTTCCCTATATAGTTAAAATGATCCATTATTTGGTTAGAGATAGGATACTTTATATTCTAAAATTTTATCAAGATGGCCTTAAGAATATAACCAATTTCCCTTGACAAAATCTTCTTGATCTTTCTTGGGTATGATTGTAGGTACAAAAACCACAGGTGGTTTTGGATATTTCTTCTTTGGCTACTAAATTTGGTTGCATCCATTAGGAGTCGTAGATGGTTTAGGATTTCCAAATGATTTAGGGGATTTATACAATTTTACAATATGGAGGATGTCCTTCATATGGTATGTGTAAATACACATGTATTTAATAATAATTTCCTCACAAGAGCTATAGGAAATGGATTGATCAAAGTGGAAGCTAGATCACCAGGGTCAATATAATTAGATGGAGATGGATGGAAAATGATGGATTTATTCTTCTTTGTAATGAACTCAAAACCTAGGAAATAGTAATAATTATGAAATTTTACTTCAATATGTTTGCAATACTGATATAACTACTAATTAATGAAAATAGTAACCTTGATCCCATCATGGGGAAACTCAAGGCACTAGTGAAGAGTAGATGGCATTGCCTACACTTTATAGATCTAGGGATGACCAAGAAGTATGTTATAAGGAAGTTCAATATCCATAATATGGAATAATGTATGATGAAAAATAGACCCAACCATGATTGGAAACCATATTATACTTAAAGGCTCCCTCTTGATGTTTTCGTAAGCCTTGATTGTAATAGTTTTGGACTAAATGTCTCTATCCATGTATCCCAATCATCATACCAACTTGAGAGATATGATGTTCAACCCTGAACCATTATCTATAAGAACCCAATTGATCTTATGATTTGTAATTATTATCTCAATATATAGTGGGTTATTGTGGTTTGGACCAAGAGTGGACATCTCCTTTTGGTCAAATGTGATTTATCAAAATGAAGACAAATGTCCAACTAGGTTTTGGAACTGATAAAGGTTAATATCATTAGGCATAGTAGATGATTTCAAAAGGTTGTTCATAATAGTTATATGGACATTGGATGTCCACAAGAGTTCTAATATAGATATATGTGTATGGGATTTGTTCAATTGGTCTAGTAAACTATAAGGCTTTTCAATTGTGGATTGAGCTAGTTTATTCTTTATTGGCATAGTATTCAACTTTGGAACCATTGGTATAATGTTCTCATTTAGTTTTATGAAATAAGTAGGTGAAGGGCCCCAGATGGTAACTCGTGGGCATCTAGTTGTGACTTCACAACCTAGAGGTGGCAAGGAGTCATTATAAATAGAAGAGGAAGGCAAAGTGCCTTAGATGATGACTCATGGGTGTCTACCTATATTGTTATAGTTTTGATTTGATGAGGAACCTTTATAGTTAGAAGAAGGGTGTTATTGTATAGAATATTAAGTTATACAAATAGAGTCACAACATTATTATGTGGACTCAACATGGTATGAATAGGGGGAGAGGATGTTAACCCTATAATTATGGGTCATGTGTTACGAGGAATACAAGATTGTGCACATAGTTTCATAGTAATAGTGGTAGTGTGGGTAAAAGAAACATGTCCCACAATATTTTTATAGTCATATGATATATTGTTATAAGCCACATTATTGGTATGGGCATTATGATCCTAATTATGCTCATTACAATTCTGACCTTGATGTTGGTTCTGATCCTATCGACGTCCTTAATTCTAAACATGGTTTTGATTGTTTCTTGGTGGTGGTGGATTATGTTGAGGAAAGGGGTCTTTGTAAATTATCATATCTTGATTTGTGTCCTAATTAGGGGCCAACTTAATTTGCAGTTCACCACTTTTAATAAAGTCCTTAAATTGTGTTGTAATTAGATGCAATGATATGTACTGTGACCTAAAACACAATGGAAGTTGAACCATTCATTTTCTTTGTACAAATATTATTTTGGTTGATCTTGAGGAAATGGCGTTGATACTAGCCATGCAATCAAATTAGCTACAATGAGATTTTGTAAAACTATTTCAACTAATTCTCCTAACTTGCTAAAAACCCTAAAATTGTTATGAAATGTCCTTTGTGGAGGTTATCTCTATAAATTAGGTGGTGGATTTGGGGGAATTATTTGTACATTTGGGGGAGGAATGGCTTACATGATTTATATGTGCCTTGTTTTAATCACCCCATTTCCAACCATGTTCTTATTTTTGTTAAATCCCTTAGGTTTGTCCTATGCAATTTTTTGAACTATTGATTAGGTCTGATTAGATGTCTGACCTTGCATGAAAATCTTGACAAGACCTTTATCAATAAGATTCTTCTCAATCTATACTCCTTTGTTGACAATTTTTTCAAATGAGTTAGCACAAGCTAATTGTAGATTATTCACAACTTCAAGATTTAATTTCTATGCAAATATTATAAACAACTTTTTATCTAGCAAGTTATGATGAAAGTGACCTGCTAATGCTCTCCACCTTTGCAGATATCTAGAAAAAATTTCACCATCAGATTGTTTGGATTTTCACAAGTCAACAACAGTCAATTCATTCTCAATGTTATATAAGAAATGGTTAACAAAATTTTCTTATAAGTCATTCCAATCTACAACTAATCCCTTGGGTAGTTTAAGTAGCCAATCTAAAGCCTGTCCCACCTAACTTCATGGAAATAGTCAAAGTAAGTACTCATCACTATAAGCAACCTCTTGACATAAGATAAAGAATGCCTCTATGAGATCATGTGGATCTCCCTTTCCATTGTATTTTTAAAATCTAGGTGCCTCAAAATGAGGTGGAAAGTGGTTTTGGAGAATAGATAAATCAAATGGATATGGTCATATCTTATTGAATTTGTACTTTTTAACTCTATTATTCATTTCTAATCTTTGAACAATTTCCTTCATAGAATTTCACTCTTGCATGTTTAGTGCATTTGTGGATTGGATAAGATATTGTTGGGGTGGAATGTGCCCCTATTTTTGTTGTTGATGGGGTGGAATGTGCCCCTGGTTTTATTGTTCTTGGGGTGGAATGTGCCCCTAGTTTTGTTACTTTTGGGGTGGAATGTGCCCCTAGTTTTATTGTTTTTGGGGTAAAATGTGCCCTTATTTTTGTGTGAATCTATATGGAATGTATACCTTGCAATTCATGCTTTGGTTTTGATTCACTCCTTGGGTTGAGAAAATAGGTCATTGATTATTGGATTATAAAACATTTCCTAAATATGGCTATTTAGTACCTTTTTGATTTGGGATAGCTTTGTGTCTATTTACCAATCTCTACATTGGTTGGAATGAACTAGCTAAATTATCTTGAGATATTTCCTCAATTCAAATTGAATGTTTAGGTCTTTGATTTTTCAAAGTGACAAGAGGTTCTTGATGATTGAACAATGTATGTTCCATGTCAATTGAAACATTTTGTAAGATATCTTTTGACTTTGATTGGTCATTTAGATTACCTTGATCCACTATGGTTATGTTCTTATCAAATGTTTATTTCATACTTTCAGCCACATTTACCTATTCTTTCAAAGCATCATTGTGAATTAAAGTGGCAACTAATAAGTCAGTGAAGTCTACGAGAAGTTGATATGCATATCATTGACTTATTATCTTGATCTTAGCTAGAAGATCTAGATTTGTGGGTTTTAACTCTATTTGTATTTATTTTCCTTTGGTAGAAGAAGAAGGTGTGTCTAATTATGAAAAATCTTACTCTTTTCATCATTTTTCTCCTTCTCTTACTAAGGTATTCAATTATTCTATAGGAAATTCTAAAGGTAGTCTAGCACCCAATTATATCAAACTAGTAAATGTTTTGTCTTGATCTTCTTGGGGTTGATATTAATTTTAATCATCTTTAGATCCTAATATTGTGGGGATATCATCAAAAACAATGGGGTTATCTTGACCATCATAAAATTTCTCATCCTCATAGCTAAGGCCATAAGAGGCCCCACTATGAGTAAACCTTTGAGTCATGTCTAAAAAGAGTTGTTCTCCATGCGGGGCTAGATTTGGATCAATGTTTTTCAAACATTCAAATAAAGTATGCCTTGGTTCCTTTCAAAAAAATAACTAAGGTACCAAAGAGACTATAAAGGAGGGTGGACTATAAATGAGAGACTTTAATATTTGGTTCATGAATTTACTCAACTTTTGGTGAAGCTAAAATCATATAGATTGGAAGAGGGTAAGGTAACTCAAAGATCCAAGGTGAAAACAAGTACACCAAATCCTAGATATTTGTGATACACTTATACTGTAAAATCTATTTTTAACTTTGATGAGTTAACCCTATAAAATTATAGGAAAACTCTTTGGATTACAAAGAAGACAAAATGAACTAAACAACTTAAGATGTAAAAACATGCACAAATCACTAACTACAAAGCTAGGTCCAAATGGGTGGTAAAACATCTCCACATGGTTCTAGTAAGATAAAATATGTTCTGGAACTCAAAGCATGAGTGATATAGAAGATGAACTGAGTCCACCAAGATGATAATGGGATTTTGAGTCTAATAACTGGCCCTTAATCCAAATGGAAAATTAAACCCAAGTTAGAACAAGTTTAGTGTGAAAATGGAAAAGCTAATTTAACACACCAACCCTTAAAATTCAGAAAAGGTTCAATTTCAAATGTGAATTATAAATGAGATACTTTAAGAAAATTGGGTAAAATGTCTAGAATCAATTGGGAAACATGACTATGCCAAAGTGAATGACATGATATCAAAGTTTTTGATAATACTTTGAATAAGGAAAAGATAAATTTTCCAATTGGATAGCGTAATGCCTCCTTTGCTGAAGAAAATTGATGATAATGTGATTTGATTAAGTTCATTGAGTTAACAAATAGTTTTAGACACAAATCAAAACCAAGTAAGCTAATGATAAAAAACAATCATCTTAAGTCAAAATGATAAGGTATGGAAAAGTGGGGTTAACTAAACTAGCAAGTTTTTGAATGTTTCTAGGGGAATCAATCACACAATGACTTTCACATCATGATGTAACATAAAATCACATAATTGGGTGTCCATAGTTATTGGCTTGTTGCAAAAAGGTTTTGTCCCCTTTTAAACCACTACAGTCTATTGTTCACTTAGTTTAGTGTGATGTCCAAAGTATAGATATGTCCCATGTACAACTCCTTCACTAGAAGGTGGTTTAACTAATGAAACCTCCAATCTTATTAAGATTGGATGAATTCAGTGCTAAGAGGTGAAACCTTAGGTCAAAGCTTCCTTAAATAACTCATGGGAGGTAATGAAGTCTCCCTCATAAGCAAAGTTTTCATAAAAATAAATGACTCATAGAGAGACTTTAGGGTCATTTTCAAGATCACCCAAACTATTTTGAGTTTTTGAAGAGTGCTTTAGACAACATTCTTTCTAAGCCTTGGACTAGTCTTTTTGTAATAAGGATGGGAAAAATTGATTCCAAGGGTTCCCTAAAGGGGACAAGTGGAAGAGCATACATGTGACATCCCTCTCTTTGATAAATCAAATTCTATTTGGATAACTTATTTAATATAAAATTGACAAGTGTACTCAATTTTAAGCACCAAAATAAAGATTAGGTGGTGTTATTTTGACCCCTTCATCTTAAGTTGTAAATTTGAAAGGATAATTATAAAAGCATTCACTTAGGCATCTAAATTTTTCATTAAACCCAAAAATAAAGTTCCTAATTCATTTTAAAACATTCAAATGAAGTGTGAAAGGTGATAATTTAGTTTTCTTAGATGACTATCCATGTAGATTCTGCAAGAAAAATGTTAGAAAGTTTTTTAGCTTTGAAGCACTTTTGAGGATGAAACAAGAAATTTTTAAAAAATATATCTCAGGTTCACACATTATAATCCCATGACTCCATAGAGAAATTGCACTAGTTGCAGGACAATCTCATAAATTGGGGAGTTTTGGCATTGTAACTTAACCACTAATGGTTTAGTCACAATATGATGACTCTAATTGGAAATCTTACTAGTTGAAAGCTAATCCCATAAATTCTTAAGTTATTGTATTTTAACTTAATCATATGTGGTTTAGTCACAATACCATAATTTTGATAGACAATACCATAAGTTACAGGGCAATCCCACAACTTCATGATTAATGCTATTATCACTTAACCACTAGCAATTAGACAATACCATGACTTAGTTAGACAACCCCATGAATTGCAACATAATCCTGTGACTGAGTGAGTAGTGGTATTTTAAAACATACACATAAAGGCAAATTTAGTCAAAAAAAACAATTAAACACAATATCGTGACTCTCAATGACAATACCATGACTGTGTATAGGCAAAATCATGACTCTTAGAAAAATATGTTTTTTTAATTTTTTCACTCTTTTGGGCATCTCACTCCAAGATTTTATATAACTAAGGTTAGTAATTTGCTTTTAGGGGCCATATGATCAAATTTATGGTTCTAGGGTCCCACCAGGTATGCCAAGATGTAGAGAGGATTACATAACATGATTATTCAAACATTAGTCCAATAAACCAAAGGAAGAATGCATAAGAACAAACTAAATTAAGCCTATCTATTAATGTAGGAATTATAAAGGATAGAAAAAAATAATTAAAATAAAAAAAACATCATATTACCTTCCCAAATGGATTCACCATACCCATGTGTCTCAAAATCATGTTCTCCCTTGATCAAGAGCTCTTGTCTTCAACAACAATGGTGGTTAACTCCTCCAATATCTCAAGAACTCTCCACAAAACCTAGGCTCATGATTTGGAATCACTAAACTAGCCTATCAATGAATCTTGAAACTAAAATCAATGGTAAAATGCAAAGGATTGTGATGAAAATTCAGCATAATAACTTTTCACAAATCAAGCTTAAAAATGATGTTCATGGCCTCTCTATTTATAGATTTTTTAGATTGATTAGAATCAACCTGAACCACTCATCTTGAGATGAAGATGTGTGTTTGAGGATTAATTGAATTATGTAATTAAAAATAAATAAATAGGCTCATCAATATTTGAGATAGAGGAGAATTGAATAGGCATAGACGGTCTTAATGAGGCATGGAAAATCCATAATCCTGATATTTGTGGCATTTATGGCCTAGGGATATCTTCCCAAGATATGATATCACCTGGTGATGCAGTTAATATAAATAAATTTCCAAAAATAAATATTCAACAAATCTCATGGAAAATTCACTTAAGCTCTTGATTTGGATTAATTATCCTTAAATGAGGTTAATCAACATTTACACAATTATTTAGAAATTGGCCCTCAACTAATCAAAATGGTCAAATAGTCATATTACTAGGTCATAATTTGAATCAGGAAGAATTGGAGGGTGATGCTAGATGCATTGGAACCATATTCCCATTTAGGATGTTGCCAACACAAAATAACAAAGTCACATGATGTGTACTAATGAATTAGAAGAAAAGATAAATCTAGGTCCCTTAGGTGCAAAATTGACATTCTAACTTGAAATGATCTAATCAAAGTTAGTTGGCCCATAAAATGCATTGCCCCATTTAGGGATACTTTGACCTAAATTGGCTCTTATAAATGACAAGTTTGAACCATTTAGGGTGTTTTATGTATTTTGATCTAAAATGTGCATTTGAATGAATTTCTAGTAAGATTGAAAATTTCAACATAAATGGTATTAGGAATTGGATGTCTATAGTACAAACCATGACATACATCAAGTTTCCAACTACCGATGAGTAATGTACCTTGGACATCTTAATATTTTTATCCTCTATCTTAGGACACTACTCCTTTAATAATTTAAAGTGGCCTACCAAAATAATACCAATAGATTTACCATCCAACATGCTAAACCTTTCCAAGACTTTCTTCACATACTCTGATTGGGACAAAATCAACTTCCTCTCCTTTCTATCAAGAGTAATCCTCATACCAAGGTTTTCCTTCATTACACCCAAATCCTTCATATAAAAGGAGTCACTAAGATATTTGTTGAGTATATGGATATGTTTTATGTTTTTTCTTGTAACTAACATGTCATCTACATACAAGTATAATATAATAAAAGAACCATCATCAAAATGTTTGATATACATGTAATGGTCAAAATTACACCTTTGATATTCTTTTTCCAACATAAAATAATGAAATTTATTATACCACTGTTGTAGAGCTTGTTTTAGGCCATACAAGCTCTTCTTTAGTCTTCACACATAGTTTTGCTTCCCTTTGACCTCATATCCCCATGCCTACTTCATATACAACTCTTTATCCAAATCACCATGAATAAGAGTAGTTTTCACATCTAACTATTCTAAGTGAAAATATTCAATTGTAACTAAACCAAGAATAGTCCTAATAGAAGTCATTTTATAACATCATCAAAATCAATACCTATTTTTTGTGTAAACCCCTTGACCACCATCTTGGCTATATACCTTTTTCTCCCTTCATCCTCTTCTTTTATTCTGAATAAACACTTGTTTGGAAATGAACTCTTTCCCTTGGGTAGCCTTACCAAATCCCATGTTTAGTTATTCATGAGAGATCTAAGCTCCTCAACCATGGCTTGCTCCCACTTCTTACTAGCATCTACATGCATTGCTTCCTCATAACACTCTGGTTCTCCATTGTTAGTGAGTAATAAATAATTCAAAGAAGGAGAAAAATGCTCAGGTTCTCTTCTTACCCTAGAATACCTTCTTACCATAGGATTTTGGGATCCTCCTTGTGTATAAAGTTCTTGAACTGATTCATTAGATACTTTACCATCTACAAAGTCATCCAATATTGTGTACTCTTTTTAATCCAATTCATGTTCATGTTCCTACAACTAATTCTTATACATGACTTTTTCATTAAAGACTACATCTCTATATGGAAATAGCTTCTTATCTTCAATGTTCCATAAATGGAAACCAAAGTCATCCTTACCATAAACAACAAATGTGTATTTTTGTGATTTTTCCTCTAACTTGATCCTATCCTCTTTCTTAATAAGAGCAAAAGCCTCACATCCAAAGATTATAAGAAAAGAATAATCAAAATTATTACGTAACCATGCTTGTTTAAGAATGCCTCCTTCCAAACGTATAAAAGGTCCTCTATTAGTCAAATAAACTACCATGTTAACTTCTTCTACCCAAAATTGTAAAGGCAACCCTACATGTAACCCAATTCTTCTAACATATTCTTTTATTATTTTGTCCATCCTTTCAGATACCTCATTCTGTTGTGGATTTCCTAGAATTATACTTTCCCTATATATTCCATTTTATAATAATAATCAAATAAAGCATTCCTACAATACTAACAACCTGTTGACACAGTGGATTGCACCCAGGGCAAGGAGGCCGAGCTCCTGCCTTCCACATGCAACAATGGAAACACCCCTCTCACCTGTGGGACCAATGAAGCTAGAGGGGAGAGTCTCTAGGTAAGGGCTAGCTCCCTTTGATGCATCATATTTGCTTCAGTAAGTGCTAACCTATATATATATATAGATATATAATGGGGGGGATGAAAAGGGAGAAAGATTATAGGAAAACAAGCTACTCTAAAGAGGTGAGGCACCAAAATAAATCGACCTTCTCACATTCACACTTAAAATCAGACAAACACATACATACACTTCAGACTTGGAAAAAGGACCAGGCTACAAGAAACTTGGCAGGGAGACTCTAATGGAAAATACAGAAAATAGAGATTCACCAAGGTGCTGTGAAATGCACACTGTAAGTAATTTCTTTTATTTTTGCACTTCCAAATATAGCTCTCCTTGTCAGCTATAGAAATGGAACCTTGTAGACAATAGGTATGTTTGTGTCGAACCTATGAAAGAATCAAGAAACAATGACTAAACACAAACTAACACTTGAGACATACTCAAAAATATCTATCTAAGATAGAGGTAAAATTGCATTTATTGATTCAGGTGAAATTTTGCTAGGGCTACGCCTTACAAATGTGGAATATGATTACAAAAATGACAAATCTCCAATATATATATGAATAAAGGAGGCCTTTTGGCACCCCTTTTACAAGTCACCCATGGTAATCATTGTGTCAACTATTGAAATAACTTCCTGACACCTTCTTGCATTACTTGGATCACTCCGTCTACTTCTGCGTGATGGCCATTCTATTGTGAAGAATTGAATTAATGAGCCATGCGATTTTCCTACTCCATAGTGCATATTAAAGAAAACCAGTCACATGGTTGGTCATTCATGCCTTCTAATGGTCAATTTGCAAACACTATTTCACTTGCTAGAGTAACTTCTTGGATCGATGCCTCCCTTCACCCATTGGACTATCTACCTGCCCCATGATTTTGGCACTTTTGTCTTTTCCCTATCTTGTCTCTTCTTACTCCTTCAGCCCTCATGGCTATCTCTAGGTAGGTTGTTGCATTTGAAGGGTGGATTAAACCCATGTTAGAACAAGTTTAGTGTGAAAATGGAAAAGCTAATTTAACACACCAACCCTTAAAATTTAGAAAAGGTTCAATTTCAAATGTGAATTATAAATGAGAGACTTTAAGCAAATTGGGTAAAATGTCTAGAATCAATTGGGAAACATGACTATGCCAAAGTGAATGACATGATATCAAAGCTTTTGATAATAATTTGAATAAGGAAAAGATAAATTTTCCAATTGGACAACGTAATGCGTCCTTTGCTGAAGAAAATTGATGATAATGTGATTTGATTAAGTTCATTGAGTTAACAAATAGTTTTAGACACAAATCAAAACCAAGTAAGCTAATGATAAAAAACAATCATCTTAAGTCAAAATGATAAGGTATGGAAAAGTGGGGTTAACTAAACTAGCAAGTTTTTGAATGTTTCTAGGGGAATCAATCACACAATGACTTTCACATCATGATGTAAAATAAAATCACATAATTGGGTGTCCATAGTTCTTGGCTTGTTGCAAAAAGGTTTTGTCCCCTTTTAAACCACTACAGTCTATTGTTCACTTAGTTTAGTGTGATGTCCAAAGTATAGATATGTCCCATGTACAACTCCTTCACTAGAAGGTGGTTTAACTAATGAAACCTCCAATCTTAGTAGGATTGGATGAATTCAGTGCTAAGAGGTGAAACCTTAGGTCAAAGCTTCCTTAAATAACTCATGGGAGGTAATGAATTCTCCCTCATAAGCCAAGTTTTCATAAAAATAAATGACTCATAGAGAGTCTTTAGGGTCATTTTCAAGATCACCCAAACTATTTTGAGTTTTTGAAGAGTGCTTTAGACAACATTCTTTCTAAGCCTTGGACTAGTCTTTTTGTAATAAGGATGGGAAAAATTGATTCCAAGGGTTCCCTAAAGGGGACAAGTGGAAGAGCATACATGTGGCATCCCTCTCTTTGCCAATCAAATTCTATTTGGATAACTTATTAAATATAAAATTGACAAGTGTACTCAATTTTAAGCACCAAAATAAAGATTAGGTGGTGTTATTTTGACCCCTCATCTTAAGTTGTAAATTTGAAAGGATAATTATAAAAGCATTCACTTAGGCATCTAAATTTTTCATTAAACCCAAAAATAAAGTTCTTAATTCATTTTAAAACATTCAAATGAAGTGTGAAAGGTGATAATTTAGTTTTCTTAGATGACTATCCATGTAGATTCTGCAAGAAAAATGTTAGAAAGTTTTTTAGCTTTGAAGCACTTTTGAGGATGAAACAAGAAATTTAAAAAAAATATATCTCAGGTTCACACATTATAATCCCATGACTCCATAGAGAAATTGCACTAGTTGCAGGACAATCTCGTAAATTGGGGAGTTTTGGCATTGTAACTTAACCACTAATGGTTTAGTCACAATATGATGACTCTAATTGGAAATCTTACTATTTGCAAGATAATCCCATAAATTCTTAAGTTATTGTATTTTAACTTAATCATATGTGGTTTAGTCACAATACCATAATTTTGATAGACAATACCATAAGTTACAGGGCAATCCCACAACTTCATGATTAATGCTATTATCACTTAACCACTAGCAATTAGACAATACCATGACTTAGTTAGACAACCCCATGAATTGCAACATAATCCTGTGACTGAGTGAGTAGTGGTATTTTAAAACATACACATAAAGGCAAATTTAGTCAAAAAAAACAATTAAGCACAATATCGTGACTCTCAACGACAATACCATGACTGTGTATAGGCAAAATCATGACTCCTAGAAAAATATGTTTTTTTAATTTTTTCACTCTTTTGGGCATCTCACTCCAAGATTTTATATAAATAAGGTTAGTAATTTGCTTTTAGGGGCCATATGATCAAATTTATGGTTCTAGGGTCCCACCAGGTATGCCAAGATGTAGAGAGGATTACATATAATGATTATTCAAACATTAGTCCAATAAACCAAAGGAAGAATGCATAAGAACAAACTAAATTAAGCCTATCTATTAATGTAGGAATTATAAAGGATAGAAAAAAATAATTAAAATAAAAAAACATCATATTACCTTCCCAAATGGATTCACCATACCCATGTGTCTCAAAATCATGTTCTCCCTTGATCAAGAGCTCTTGTCTTCAACAACAATGGTGGTTAACTCCTCCAATATCTCAAGAAATCTCCACAAAACCTAGGCTCATGATTTGGAATCACTAAACTAGCCTATCAATGAATCTTGAAACTAAAATCAATGGTAAAATGCAAAGGATTGTGATGAAAATTCAGCATAATAACTTTTCACAAATCAAGCTTAAAAATGATGTTCATGGCCTCTCTATTTATAGATTTTTTAGATTGATTAGAATCAACCTGAACCACTCATCTTGAGATGAAGATGTGTGTTTGAGGATTAATTGAATTATGTAATTAAAAATACATAAATAGGCTCATCAATATTTGGGATAGAGGAGAATTGAATAGGCATAGACGGTCTTAATGAGGCATGGAAAATCCATAATCCTGATATTTGTGGCATTTATGGCCTAGGGATATCTTCCCAAGATATGATATCACCTGGTGATGCAGTTAATATAAATGAATTTCCAAAAATAAATATTCAAAAAATCTCATGGAAAATTCACTTAAGCTATTTATTTGGATTAATTATCCTTAAATGAGGTTAATCAACATTTACACAATTATTTAGAAATTGGCCCTCAACTAATCAAAATGGTCAAAAAGTCATATTACTAGGTCATAATTTGAATCAGGAAGAATTGGAGGGTGATGCTAGATGCATTGGAACCATATTCCCATTTAGGATGTTGCCAACACAAAATAACAAAGTCACATGATGTGTACTAATGAATTAGAAGAAAAGATAAATCTAGGGCCCTTAGGTGCAAAATTGACATTCTAACTTGAAATGATCTAATCAAAGTTAGTTGGCCCATAAAATGCATTGCCCCATTTAGGGATACTTTGACCTAAATTGGCTCTTATAAATGACAAGTTTGAACCATTTAGGGTGTTTTATGTATTTTGATCTAAAATGTGCATTTGAATGAATTTCTAGTAAGATTGACAATTTCAACATAAATGGTATTAGGAATTGGATGTCTATAGTACAAACCATGGCATACATCAAGTTTCCAACTACCGATGAGTAATGTACCTTGGACATCTTAATATTTTTATCCTCTATCTTAGGACACTACTCTGATAATTTAAAGTGGCCTACCAAAATAGTACCAATAGATTTACCATCCAACATGCTAAACCTTTCCAAGACTTTCTTCACATACTCTGATTGGGACAAAATCAACTTCCTCTCCTTTCTATCAAAAGTAATCCTCATACCAAGGTTTTCCTTCATTACACCCAAATCCTTCATATAAAAGGAGTCACTAAGATATTTGTTGAGTATATGAATATGTTTTATGTTTTTTCTTGTAACTAACATGTCATCTACATACAAGTATAATATAATAAAAGAACCATCATCAAAATGTTTGATATACATGTAATGTTCAAAATTACACCTTTGATATTCTTTTTCCAACATAAAATAATGAAATTTATTATACCACTGTTGTAGAGCTTGTTTTAGGCCATACAAGCTCTTCTTTAGTCTTCACACATAGTTTTGCTTCCCTTTGACCTCATATCCCCATGCCTACTTCATATACAACTCTTTATCCAAATCACCATGAATAAGAGTAGTTTTCACATCTAACTATTCTAAGTGAAAATATTCAATTGTAACTAAACCAAGAATAGTCCTAATAGAAGTCATTTTATAACATCATCAAAATCAATACCTATTTTTTGTGTAAACCCCTTGACCACCATCTTGGCTATATACCTTTTTCTCCCTTCATCCTCTTCTTTTATTCTGAATAAACACTTGTTTGGAAATGAACTCTTTCCCTTGGGTAGCCTTACCAAATCCCATGTTTAGTTATTCATGAGAGATCTAAGCTCCTCAACCATGGCTTTCTCCCACTTCTTACTAGCATCTACATGCATTGCTTCCTCATAACACTTTGGTTCTCCATTGTTAGTGAGTAATAAATAATTCAAAGAAGGAGAAAAATGCTCAGGTGCTCTTCTTACCCTAGAATACCTTCTTACCATAGGATTTTGGAATCCTCCTTGTGTAGAAAGTTCTTGAACTGATTCATTAGATACTTTACCATCTACAACGTCATCCAATATTGTGTACTCTTTTTAATCCAATTCATGTTCATGTTCCTGCAACTAATTCTTATACATGAATTTTTCATTAAAGACTACATCTCTATATGGAAATAGCTTCTTATCTTCAATGTTCCATAAATGGAAACCAAAGTCATCCTTACCATAAACAACAAATGTGTATTTTTTTGATTTTTCCTCTAACTTGATCCTATCCTCTTTCTTAATAAGAGCAAAGCCTCACATCCAAAGATTATAAGAAAAGAATAATCAACATTATTACCTGACCAATCTTGTTCAAGAATGCCTCCTTCCAAACATATAAAAGGTCCTCTATTAATCAAATAAACTACCATGTTAACTTCTTCTACCCAAAATTGTAAAGGCAACCCTACATGTAACCCAATTCTTTTAACATATTATTTTATTATTTTGTTCATCCTTTTAGATACCTCATTCTGTTGTGGATTTCCTAGAATTATACTTTCCCTATATATTCCATTTTTATAATAATAATCAAAGAAATCATTCCTACAATACTAACAACCTGTTGACACAGTGGATTGCACCCAGGGCAAGGAGGTCGAGCTCCTGCCTTCCACATGCAACAATGGAAACACCCCTCTCGCATGTGGGACCAGTGAAGCTAGAGGGGAGAGTCTCTAGGTAAGGGCTAGCTCCCTTTGATGCATCATATTTGCTTCAGTAAGTGCTAACCTATATATATAGATATATAATGGGGGGGATGAAAAGGGAGAAAGATTATAGGAAAACAAGCTACTCTAAAGAGGTGATGCACCAAAATAAATCGACCTTCTCACATTCACACTTAAAATCAGACAAACACATACATACACTTCAGACTTGGCAAAAGGATCAGGCTACAAGAAACTTGGCAGGGAGACTCTAATGGAAAATATAGAAAATAGAGATTCACCAAGGTGATGTGAAATGCACACTAAGTAATTTCTTTTGTTTCTGCACTTCTAAATATAGCTCTCCTTGTCAGCTATAGAAATGGCACCTTGTAGACAATAGGTATGTTGGTGTCGAACCTATGAAAGCATCAAGAAATAATGATCAAACACAAACTAACACTTGAGACATACTCATAAATATCTATCTAAGATAGAGGTAAAATTGCATTTATTGATTCAGGTGAAATTTTGCTAGGGCTACGCCTTACAAATGTGGAATATGATTACAAAAATGACAAGTCTCCAAGATATATATGAATAAAGGAGGCCTTTTGGCACCCATTTTACAAGTCACCCATGGTAAGCATTGTGTCAACTATTGAAATAACTTCCTGACACCTTCCTGCATTACTTGGATCGCTCCGTCTACTTCTACATGATGGCCATTCTATTGTCAAGAATTGAACTAATGAGCCATGTGATTTTCCTGCTCCATAGTGCATATTAAAGAAAACTAGTCACATGGTTGGTCATTCATGCCTTCTAATGGTCAATTTGCAGACACTGTTTCACTTGCTAGAGTAACTTCTTGGATCGATGCCTCCCTTCACCACTTGGACTATCTACCTACCCCATGCTTTTGGCACTTTTGTCTTTTCCCTTTCTTGTCTCTTCTTACTCCTTTAGCCCTCAGGGCTATCTCTAGGTAGGTCCTTGCATTTAATGGGCTCCCTTCATGGTTGGCACTTAGGCATTTGAAAATCAATGGCCTTTTTGCTGGCTTAAATTTGATGTCTGCACACCCATCATTGTTTGAAAAACAACAGCTAGTTCACCTTCTTAAAGTTGACGGCATCCGAGATGTCACTATCCTTGGCAATTTCCTTCAAGATTTTTTGCTTGTTGAACTAAACCTTTGAACCAATCATGTTGAACCAAGACGTTAAACTGCCAATTAAACCAAGGCTGTGAACTTTGACGATTGAACTCTGCATTGAACTTAGCTAATTGAACCAAAGCTGAAGAACTTGAAGATTGAACCAAGCACCTGCAGAGTCCATAGAAATTCTTGGACTTGGGAAAAATAAAAAAATGAATTGGCCTTAGACAGCAGGGGAAGAAGGGGACCGATTTTTTTCCCTGTTGGGCAAAAATGGTCAACAGATTGGTGCCTCCCAGGGGAAGCATGCCTGCTATGCTTAGAAGCTAGTTTCCTTAAATTCCATTAGGCATGGAGTCAGATTGTAACTTTAAAATTAGAAATAGCCCTGATAAATCTAGAACCAGTCATGTAGATTCACCTGAAAGGGAAAAGAAAAAAACGCACACAAGGCTAAGAAAACTACTTGTGTAAATAGCACTTAGGGAAAATAGGGAAAGAAAACTAAAAGCAACCTACTCTATATAGCTAACCAGGTATTTTTGATTCCCTCCTAAATCAAAATGAAAAATTCTAACATCCCCTTCTTGGCAAGAAGACTTATGGTGCTGAGAAAGTAGCTGAATGAAAAGGAGAGCTGGTGACCTGCTCCTCTTGCCTATCACACATGCTTCCAACGTATACGTACTCTATTTTTTCTTAGAATCTTTCCTCCTGTTGGTTCTTTACGCTAGTGTATCTCATCAAGAAATCAATTGCTATCGGTTCATCACCATAAGCCCCTTGATATGCACCATTGACTGGCTTGTTCTCTTCTACCTCATGCTCGGGTTCCATGGTATGTGTTGACCATTTTTGCCTAACAGGGCAAAAAATCGGTCCCCTTATTCCCTTGATATTTAAGGCCAATTCATTTTTTGATTTTGCATAAGTCCAAGAATTTCTATGGACTCTGTAGGTGCTTGGTTAAATCTTCAGGTTCTTCGGCTTAGGTTCAATCAGCTAAGTTCAATGCAGATTTAAATTGCCAAAGTTCATAGCCTTGGTTCAATCAGCAATTCAATGTCTTGGTTCAACACGATTGGTTCAAAGGTTTGGTTCAACAAGTAGAAAAGCCTGAAGGAAATTTCCAAGGATGGTGACATCTCAGATGCCGTCAACTTTAAGAAGGTGAACTAGCCATTGTTTTTCAAATAATGACAGGTACACAGACATCAAATTTAAGCCAGAAAAAAGGCCATTGATTTTCAAATGCCCAAGTGCCAACCATGAAGGGAGCCCAAGCAATGCAGTGACCTGCCTAGAGATAGCCCTGAGGACCGAAGGAGCTAGAAGAGATAAGATAGGGAAAAGACAAAAGTGCCAAAAGCATGGGGTAGGTAGATAGTCCAAGTGGTGAAGGGAGGTGTTGATCCAAGAAGTTACTCTAGTAGGTGAAATAGTGTCTATGAATTGACCATTAGAAGGCGTGAATGACCAACCGCGTGATTGGTTTTCTTCAATATGCACTACAAAGTAGGAAAACAACACGGCTCATTAATTTAATTCTTGACAACAAAATGGCCATCACGCAGAAGCAGACGGAGTGATCCAAGTAATGTAGGAAGGTGTCAGGAAGTTATTTCAATAGTTGACACAGTGCCTACCATGGGCCACTTGTAAAAGGGGCACCAAAAGGCCCCCTTTCTTCAAATATATATTAGAGAATTGTCATTTTTGTAATCATCTTTCACATTTGTAAGGTGTAGCCCTAGAAAAATTTCACCTAAATCAATAAATGCAATTTTACCTCTATCTTGGATAGATATTTTTGAGTATGTCTCGAGTGTTAGTTTGTGTTTAGTCATTGTTTCTTGATGCTTTCATAGGTTTGACACCAACATACCTGTTGTCTACAAGGTACCATTTATGCAGCTGATAAGGAGAGCTGTATTTGGAAGTGCAAAAACAAAAGAAATTACTTATAGTGTGCATTTCACAGCACCTTGGTGAATCTCTATTTTCTATATTTTCCATTAGAGCCTCCCTACCGAGTTCTTGTAGCCTAGTCCTTCTACCAAGTCTGAAGTGTATGTATGTGTTTGTCTGATTTTAAGTGTGAATGTGAGAAGGTTGATTTATTTTGGTGCATCACCTCTTTAGAGTAGTTTTTTTTCCTGTAATCTTTCTCCCTTTTCATTCCCCCCATTATATATATATATATATATATATATATATATATATATATATATAATGGGGGGAATGAAAAGGGAGAAATATTATAGGAAAAAAAACTACTCTAAAGAGGTGATGCACCAAAATAAATCAACCTTCTCACATTCACACTTAAAATCAGACAAACACACACACACACACACACACACACACACACACACACACACACACACACACACACACACACACACACACACACACACACACACACACACACATAGGTTAGCACTTACTGGAGAAAATATGATGCATCAAAGGGAGCTAGCCCTTACCTAGAGACTCTCCCCTCCAGCTTTGCTGGTCCCACAGGTGAGAGGGGAGTTTCCAATGTTGCATGTGGAAGGCAGGAGCTCGACCTCCTTGCCTCGAGTGCAATCCACTACATCAACAATTTTTGGCATGCCTAATGGGACCTAGTAATACACTCAGTAAGGATTCAAGATTGATGCTGGTCCTATTACAGCAAATTAAGTATTTTCAGCATCTAGTGACTCTGAGTTAAATCAATTGGTTAAGCAGTTCTGGTACCATACCATTAAGAAACAATATTCTGGTATGTATACCCCCATCATTCAGAGCCATGGACCCTATTTTCCTTGGCTAGCATGGCTATGATCCTTACCAACCTTATGTTGACCCTTATCAAGTTCAATATCACTAGTCCCAACCCTATCATGAGTTATATCAGCCTTATGCCCAGTCTTCTCATTATGTCACTTCTCCCACTCAACCCAATCTCTTTGCCAATCAACCCATTTTTGCCTTCAAACGAGCACTACTGGGATACAAAAAGTATGTAATAGATCCTGACACTAGAAGGGTATGTGGCCAAGAAATTCCCAATCATATTTTCCATCAAGTGAGGAATGCGCTGGATCAGGTTAAGAAGGAATGGGCTCCTATTGAAAGAGCCAATTGGCATAGGCTTACAAATGAGATGTTGGATGTGAGTGGTTTGATTGCATCTTTGGAGGAGAAGCTAAGTATTTATGAGAGGCAGCCTTACCAAGTCTATCAACCTGCATACTCACTGCCCCAAGTGTCATATCAGTCATATACAACCCTTGCTTATGAGCCAAGTCAAGCCTATCAAGGTCCTTTCCCCAATCATGTTGAGGAGAGTTCCAAAACAACAAATCTTATGTTTAAGGCTAATCTTGATAGACAGATCGAATTGGCAAACCTTCATATGCAGCAGTCCATCTTGGCAATGAGGGAAGTGGAATCTAAATCTTCACTACCCTCTCACATTATGGCCCCACCACCCCCAAAGGAGATGCCCAGTTCGAATTGCTTGAGTTAGAATAAAGTGTTTGAGTCATGAAACAACAAGGGGGTGAAAGACATTGTCCAAGAGTGTGAGATGCAAGATGAGGTTAATCCTTTTCAAGTTCCCCCAACCCTTCCTCAAGAAGGTCTTTACATTTCATGGCAATCTTCATGCACTCCCCATCTCTATGATGACTCCCACGAGCTCCAAGAGGTACAAAATGAGGATGATCTGGCCAAGTAGATTGAGGAATTAGAAAAGAAGATGAGACTACTTAGAGAAAGAGAGATGGAGCTTTCAGACCTTATAGAGGAGCCGACGCCAAAAGACACCCCTTCCACCAATCCACAAGCTAATTTCAATATTGATGAAGTGTTGGAAAAGTGGAGGGACAAAAATCAAGAAGTTTTGGCCCAAGGGCTGCTCCCTCCTATTCTAAATAAAGCCCCCTCTTGTGTGCCAAAACTTTTCTACTAGATGGCACTTGATCCTTCTGGCTCATCTAATGCATCAATCGACCCTACTCTCAATCCCGTGCACCTAGATTTTCAACACACCTCTCTTCAGACAGCTCTTCCTATACATGAGCAGACCCTCCCAAATCTTCCCCAACCTCCTCAAGTCTTTCAATATGATCTCCAAATTTTGAGCTGGAAGAAGGAACATCATGAACCAGCTCAAGTCCTTGAAGAGGATAAAGTTGCTGCCTGTTCACAGAAACAAGATTTTAATCCCAAGATCATGAGTTGGAAGCAAACAGTGGAATCTTAGGGAAGAAAGGAAGAAGAAGAGAAAAGTTTTGCTCAAACCCTTGAAGAAGATGGGGATACTCTTGCTCCTGATGATGATTGTGACTTCTAGGAAAGGCTTTTCTAGGAAGATATGGATAGGTGAATTATAGAATTGGAGTCCAGAGCAGGTCTCCTCAGTGAACGTGTGATGGACATTTCAAACCAAATATCAAATTCTATGTCTAAATACACTCCATCCATACACCTCCAAGAAAGCTATCAGGCCTTGCCTGATATAGATTATGCTCAATTTATGGCTGACCAGGGAGACTTCATGAGTATGGATGAGGAGGAGATCACCTTAAGTGACATGGAAGAGCATGGGAAATCTCTTGTTCATGTTTTGAATAATTCTTTAGAAGTCATTGAGGCAGGTTGCACTAATCTTCAAGGAGGCTATGATCTGGATAAGAGCAGAGAAGGTAGCATTGGGATTCAAACAAGCATGTAAAGAGGCTGTAGCTTTTTAGATTTACACCTTCAAGAGGTTAGTGAATCTGAAGCTATCTTCTTTGAAATCATCAAGGAAGATGGTCATACCATTGACACATTGGATTACACTTGGGGCAAGGAGGCTAAGTTCTTGCCTTCCACACACAACATTGGAAACTCCCCTCTCACCTGTGGGACTAACGAAGCTAGAGGGGAGAGTCTCTAGGTAAGGGCTAGATCCCTTTGATGCATCATATTTTCTCCAGTAAGTGCTAACCTACATATATATATATATACATATATATAATGGGGGGGATGAAAAGGGAGAAAGATTACAGGAAAACAAACTAATCTAAAGAGGTGATGCACCAAAATAAATTGACCTTCTCACATTCACACTTAAAATTAGACAAACACATACATACACTTCAGACTTGGTAGAAGGACTAGGCTGCAAAAAACTCGGTAGGGAGGCTCTAATGGAAAATATAGAAAATAGAGATTCACCAAGGTGCTATGAAATGCACACTGTAAGTAATTTCTTCTATTTCTACACTTCCAAATATATCTCTCCTTGTCAGCTGTAAAAATGACACCTTGTAGACAACAGGTATGTTGGTGTCAAACATGTGAAAGCATCAAGAAACAATGACTAAACACAAACTAACACTCGAGACATACTCAAAAATATCTATCCAAGATAGAGGTAAAATTGCATTTATTGATTCAGGTGAAATTTTGCCAGGGCTACACCTTACAAATGTGGAAGATGATTACAAAAATGACAAGTCTCTAATATATATATGAAGAAAGGAGGCCTTTTGGCACCCCTTTTACAAGTGGCCCATGGTAGGCACTGTGTCAACTACTAAAATAACTTCCTGACACCTTCCTACATTACTTGGATCACTTCGTCTGCTTCTGCATGATGGCCATTCTATTGTCAGGAATTGAATTAATGAGCCTTACCATTTTCCTACTCTACAGTGCATATTGAAGAAAACCAGTCACACAGTTGGTTGTTCACACCTTCTAATGGTCAATTCATAGACACTATTTCACCTACTGGAGTAACTTCTTGGATCAATGCCTCCCTTTACCACCTAGACTATTTGCCTGCCCCATGCTTTTGGCACTTTTGTCTTTTCCCTATCTTGTCTCTTATGGCTCCTTCGGCCCTTGGGGCTATCTCTAGGTGGGTCACTGCATTGCTTGGGCTCCCTTCATGGTTGGCACTTGGGCATTTGAAAATCAATGGCCTTTTTGTTGGCTTAAATTTGATGTGCATGCACCTGTCATTGTTTGAAAAACAATGGCTAGTTCACCTTCTTAAAGTTGACGGCATTTAGGACGTCATCATCCTTAGCAATTTCCTTTGGGCTTTTCTACTTGTTGAACTGAACCTTTGAACCAATCGCATTGAACCAAGATGTTGAACTGCCAATTGAACCAAGGTTGTGAACTTTGTTGATTGAACTCTACATTGAACTTAGCTGATTGAACCAAAGCTGAAGAACCTAAAGATTGAACCAAGCACTTGAAAAGTCCATAGAAATTCCTGGACTTGTGCAAAATCAAAAAATGAATTGGCCTTAAATAGCGAGGAAAGAAGGGGACCAATTTTTTGCCCTATTGGGAAAAAATGGTCAACAGATTGGCACCTCCTAGGGGAAGCATGACTGCTATGCTTAGAATCCAGTTGCCTTAAAAGTCCATTAGGCACAGAGTCAGATTGTAACTTTAAAATCAGCAATAGCCCCGATAAATCTAGAACCAGTCACGTAGATTCACCTCAAAGGGAAAAGAAAAAACACACACAAGGCTAAGAAAACTACTTGTGCAAATAGCATTTAGGGAAAATAGGGAAAGAAAACTGAAATCAACCTACTATATATAACTAACCAAGTATTTTTGATTCCCTCCTAGATCAAAGGGAAAAATTCTAACATCCCCTTCTTGTCAAGAAGACTTATGGTGCCAGGAAAGTAGCTAAATGAAAAGGAGAGCTGGTGACCTACTCCTCTTGCCTATCACCTAATTTGGCTTGTACCTGAATGGAGATTCAAACATGCTTCCAATGTATACGTACTCTATTTGTTCTTGGAAGCTTGCCTCCTATTGGTTCTTTAGGCTAGTGTATCTCATTAAAAAATTAATTACTGCTGGTTCATCACCATAAGTCCCTTGATATGCATCATTGAATAGCTTTTTCTCTTTTGCCTCATGCTCAGGTTCCATGGTAAATCTAAAAAATTGCAGCCTCTTTGCATGCTTGTTTGAACCCTAATGCTGCCTTCTCCACTCTTATCTAGCTCATAGCCTCCTTGAAGAATAGTAAAACCTACCTCAATGACTTCAAAATAATTATTCAAAACATGAACAAGAGATTTCCCATGCTCTTCCATGTCACTTAAGGTGATCTCCTCCTCATCTGTACTCATGAAGTCTCCCTAGTCAGCCATAAATTGAGCATAATCTATATCAGGCAAGGCCTGATAGCTTTCTTGGAGGTGTATGGATGGAGTGTATTCAGACACGAAATCTGCTATTTGGTCTGAAACATCCATCACATGTTTTCTGAGGAGACCTACTCTGGACTCTAATTCTACAATCCACCTATTCATATCTTCCTGGAAAAGCCTTTCCTGGAAGTCACAATCATCATCAAGAGCAGGAGCAGCCCCATCTTCTTCAAGGTTTTGAGTAGAACTTTTCTCTTCCTCTTCCTTTCTACCCCAAGATTCCATTGTTTGCTTCCAACTCATGATCTTGGGATTAGAATCTTGCTTCTATGAATAGGCAACAACTTTATCCTCTTCAAGGTCCTGAGTTGGTTCATGATGTTCCTTCTTCCAGCTCAGAGTTTGGAGATCATGTTGAAAGACTTGAGGAGGTTGGGGAAGATTTGGGAGGGTATGCTCATATACAGGAAGAGCTATCTAAGAGAGGCATGCTAAAAATCCAGGTGCATGAGATTGAGAGTAGGATCGATTGATGCATCAGATGAGCTAGAAGGATCAAGTGCCATCTGGTAGAAAGGATTTGGCACACAAGAGGGGGATTTCTTCAGAATAGGAGGGGGCAACCCTTGGGCCAAAACTTCTTGATTTTCATCCCTCCACTTTACCAACACTTCATCAATATTGAAATTAGCTTGTGGATTGGTGGAAGGGGTGTCTTTTGGCGTCGGCTCCTCTATAAGGTCTGAAAGATCCATCTATCTTTCTCTAAGCAGTCTCATCTTATTTTCTAATTCTTCAATCCACTTGGCCAGATCATCCTCATTTTGTACCTCTTGGAGCTTGTGGGAGTCATCATAGAGATGGGGAGTGCATGAAGATTGCCATGAAATGCAAGGAGCTTCCTGAGGAAGGGTGGGGGGAACTTGAAAAAGACTAACCTCATCTTGCATCTCACACTCTTGGATAATGTCTTTTTACCCCTTGTTGTTCCATGACTCAACCACTTTATTCTAGCTCAAGAAATTCAAACTGGGCATCTCCTTTGGGGGTGGTGGGGCGACAATGTGAAAGGGTAGTGAAGATTTAGATTCCACTTCCCTCGCTACCAAGATGGACTGCTACATATGAAGGTTTTCCTATTCGATCTATCTATCAAGATTAGCCTTAAACACAAGATTTGTTGTTTTGGAACTCTCCTCAACATGATTGGGGAAAGGACTTTGACAGGCTTGACTCAACTCATAAGCAGGGGTTGTATATGACTGATATGACACTTGGGGCAGCAAGTATGTAGGTTGATAGACTTGGTAAGACTACCTCTCATAAATACTTAGCTTCTCCTCCAAAGATGTAATCAAACCACTCACATCCAACATCTTATTTGTAAGCCTGTGCCAATTGGCTCTTTCAATAGGAGCCCATTCCTTCTTAACCTGATCTAGTGCATTCCTCACTTGATGGATGATATGATTAGGAATTTCTTGGCCACATCCCCTTCTAGTGTCAAGATTTATTACATATTTTTTGTATCCCAATAGTGCTCATTTGAAGGCAGAAATGGATTGATTGGCAAAGAGACTGGGTTGAGTGGGAGAAGTGACATAATGAGAAGAATGGGCATAAGGCTGATATAACTCATGATAGGGTTGGGACCGGTCATATTGAACCTGATAAGGGTCAACATAAGGCTGGTAAGGATCATAGACATGCTGGCTAAGGAAAATAGGGTCCAGGGCTCTGAATGATGGGGGTATACATACCAAAATATTATTTCTTGATGGTATGGTACCAGAACTACTTAACTAGTTGATTTAACTTAGAGTCACCAGATGCTGAAAATATTTGATTTGTTGTAATAGGACCAGCATCAATCTTAAAACCTTACTAAGTGTAAGACTAGATCCCACTGGCATGCCAAAAACTGTTGATGCAGTGGATTGCACCCAGGGTAAGGAGGCCGAGCTCCTGCCTTCCACACGCAACATTGGAAACTCCCCTCTCGCCTGTGGGACCAACAAAGCTAGAGGGGAGAGTCTCTAGGTAAGGGATAGCTCCCTTTGATGCATCATATTTGCTCCAATATGTGCTAACCTATAATATATATATATATATATATATATATATATATATAATGGGGGGGGATGAAAAGGGAGAAAGATTATAAGAAAACAAACTACTCTAAAGAGGTGATGCACCAAAATAAATTGACCTTCTCAGATTCACACTTAAAATTAGACAAACACATACATACACTTTAGACTTAGCAGAAGGACCAGGCTGCAAGAAACTCGATAGGGAGGCTCTAATGGAAAATATAGAAAATAGAGATTCACCAAGGTGCTGTGAAATGCACAATGTAAGTAATTTCTTCTATTTCTACACTTCCAAATACAGCTCTCCTTGTCATCTGCAAAAATGACACCTTGTAGACAATAGGTATGTTGGTGTCAAACCTGTGAAAGCATCAAGAAACAATGACTAAACACAAACTAATACTTGAGACATACTCAAAAATATCTATCCAAGATAGAGGTAAAATTTCATTTATTGATTCAGGTGAAATTTTGCCAAGGTTACGCCTTACAAATGTGAAAGATGATTACAAAAATGATAAGTCTCCAATATATATATGAAGAAAGGAGGCCTTTTGGTGCCCCTTTTACAAGTGGCCCATGGTAGGCACTGTGTCAAATACTAAAATAACTTCTTGACACCTTCTTGTATTACTTGGATCACTCTGTCTACTTCTACGTGATGGCCATTCTATTGTTAGGAATTGAATTAATGAGCCATGCCATTTTCTTGCTCTATAGTGCATATTAAAGAAAACTAGTTGTGTAGTTGGTCATTCACACCTTCTAATGGTCAATTTAAAGACACTATTTCACCTACTAGAGTAACTTCTTGGATCGACATCTCCCTTCACCACCTGGACTATCTGCTTGCCCCATGCTTTTGGCACTTTTGTCTTTCCCTATCTTTTCTCTTCTAGCTCCTTCGGCCCTCTAGCTATCTCTGGGCAAGTCACTGCATTGCTTGGGCTCCCTTCATGGTTAGTGCTTGGGCATTTGAAAATCAATGGCCTTTTTGCTAGCTTAAATTTGATGTCTGTGCACCCGTCATTATTTGAAAAACAATAGCTAATTCACCTTCTTAAAGTTGACGGCATCTGGGATGTCACCGTCCTTGGCAATTTCCTTTGGGCTTTTCTGCTTGTTAAACCAAACCTTTAAACCAATCACATTGAACCAAGATGTTGAACTTCTGATTGAACCAAGGTTGTGAACTTTGCCGATTAAACTCTGCATTAAACTTAGCTGATTGAACCAAAGTCGAAGAAATTGAAGATTGAACCAAGCATTTGTAGAGTCCATAGAAATTCCTAGACTTGTGCAAAATCAAAAAATGAATTGGCCTTAAACAACAAGGGAAGAAGGGGAACGATTTTTTTCCCTATTGGGAAAAAATGGTCAACACCTCCAGTATCTGATAAGAGACATTTCAACTTGAGATCTATTTCATTCTCAACCAAGGCTTTCCACTTATAGAAAGTGTCAAATACATTAGATTTTTTTTTAATACAATAAAACCAAACTTTCATAGTTGCATTATCAATAAAATTGACATAATAATTGGAACCACCAATATAAGATCCCTGTGTTGGTCCCCATATATCCAAATATACCAACTCTAACTTGTGCTCTTTCTTTATGGTTCAAACTTTCAGGAATTATACTCTCTTTTGTTTCTTATACATACAATTCTCATAGAAGTATAAATCAATGCCTTTTAATTTAGGAAACTTGTCTTTTAAGATCTCCATGCCCTTTTGGCTCATATGATTGAGCTTGTAGTGTCACATAGTTGTATTTCCATCTGTAGTAACTAAAACACAAGTATCAACACTACTAGTCAAATATAAAGTACCAACTTTATTACATCTTAAAACCATAAGAGCACCTTTGGTAACTTTCTAATAATATATAGTAAACATTACCAAACAACCCTCACTACCTAATTTCTCCATTTAAACCAAATTTCATCTCAACACATGTCTGACACATCTAAGTAGCCATGTGTTCCCATTCTACATTTTAATCTAAACATAACCTTTCCCTACTATTTCGCATGGTTTATCATCACCAAGATAGACATGTCCTAAATTATCTTGAATATAATTAGTAAAATAATTCTTATATGGGGTGGCATGAAAAGAAGCCCCTGAATCTAATACCTAAGACTCAAAAAAATTATCCATATAAAGAATCAAGACATCCTGACATGATTTACCTAATGTCACATTTACCTCATTCATTTCCTCCTGGTTGGCATTCTTATCCCGAAGTGACCAAAAATCCTTCTTTAAGTGTCCATTCTTCCCATAATTCTAGCATATCATCTTGGATCTAGATCTAGATTTAGATCTACCCCTTGACTTTTCATGGTTGCCTTTGCTCTTATCCTTTAGCCTCCATCTAGTTTTAATAGACAAAGCATTACCTAAATATGATTCACTAGTGTTTTTCCTTCACATTTCCTTGCTAAGAATCACACCTATAATATCCTCAAAATTTGAGCTTCCCTTGGTAGGGACTGCATTACTCACAACCATAACCAAGATATCCCAATTATTAGGCAAATAACACAAAATTAGAAAATTTCTAACTTCATCATCAAACTTAATTCCAAAAAAAGTGAGCATACTTACAACCATATTAAAATCATTTAAATGAATAGAAATAGAACCATTCCTAGATATTTTCATATTAAACAATATTTTCATAATAAAAATTTTATTTGAAGTGGATGGTTTATAATACAACTTTCCAAGTTTATCCATGATATCCTTTCTAGTTTTTTAATCTAAAATGTAAAATGCAATAGAAGATGCAACACATAACCGTATGGATCCCAATGCTTTTCTATCAAGCAATGACCAATTTGTATCACTCATACTTATAGGTTGTTCTCCTTTCCCCTCCAAGGGGAGATGAAGCTTATTCTCATATAAGTAATCTTCCATCTACATTTTCCACAAACCAAAATTATTACCATCAAATTTCTCAACCCTAAATCTGATTTCTTCTCCCATATCTCCCACTTAAGCTAATAACCCTTCATATGATTTACCACTTTAGTAAAAAATACAACCAAATATTTGATATTAGTTTATAGGAATTAGATGGATTCAAACTAGATTTAATTCATCATAAACTCACATAACCAAATTTTAAATGTGTGAAAAATAGATTTAATTATGCACTAACATGCATCGCAAAAATAATTCTTCAAATAAAAGTAATTGAAAGCAATATGGAGAGAATAAAACCAAAAATAACACATAACACTGATCTACCATGGTTCACCCAATATGGGCTATATCCACCAATAAATTTCTCAATAAAATTTGTAACAAAACAAGATTACAAAGAACCTCTCGTAGAGTGGTAATAAATGCATTCCCCACTTTTTTTTATCTCTCTAAGTCCCCAAATATACCCCCATGGTCATGTGATAGCCCTAAAGGGATCCACACTCAACACTATAATATCTCTTGGAGTGCAATGTCATATCTATCCCTCCCATCAAATAAGTTGATACGACTAGGCCTCTTCCAATGAATTATGATGCCAATACATTCTACAACTATCACAGGGCACCATGTTGTACTACAAATATATGTATTATTATGTTACATAAGATACAATATTTGATATAAGTTGATGTCATTAATCTCAACACTCTTACAAAGGTACTTAAACCACAACAAATGGAAGCAAAAACATTAAAAATATTTTTAAATCCATTTAAAAACATACAACTAATGAGATAATAGGCACTTCAGGTGTTCACTATACTTATTAGGCACATCTACCACCATCATCTTATCATACTCAAATGATGGACACACACCCTCTAAATAATATCATTGGGGTTTATCATACGATAGTGCCAATTAAACCTATTATCACTTTTTTAGAGTAGAAGCTAATTGATGGTGACATATATTTCTATGCACTCTTTTTATAAGCCTCTATTGATCATCATCTTATTCAAAGTGTCATGGTTGAAAATGGGTCAAGTGTCAACATGTGTACTATCACACTCCTAAAATACTTGGGTTATTCAGAGAAAGACATTCCTTATTTAGATACAACTATTCATGGTTTTGGTAGCCATTTTCAGAGCCCCATTGGGAAGATTATACTACCATTATAAGTTAGGTCCACACATGTGTCCAATCAATTCATAGTAGTACCTACTGTAGGAAAATTTGACATGTTATCGGGTAGGAATTGTATATAGTATCGTCAAGCCATTACATCCAATATAAACATATGTCTCGAATATATACATGCTAATCGAGTGGTTACAATTAAGGGACTTTCATATGAGTATCCTTTACCTATTAAATATCCAGTTATATAGTATAAATTAGTTCCCATTCAACGCATAAAGTCTATTAGCACACATCTGATATTATTTGAGCCACTAGTGTAGGTGAGTTATTCTCTTATAATGGTAACACATATGCATACTTTCCCATAAATACATTTATTAGAGACCCATGTTTCAAAGACATATTATGGATTCTAGAGGGCCTCCCTACACCATGATATAGATTAATGTTATAGTAGAGAGCATCCACTCCAATTACAACTTCTACCAAATGGATTCTCAAATGTACCATATTTCATAGGCTAGTTAAATTATCCTCATATATTCAGAGTCCTACTCCATAGTTAGTTTCAGCTATAAAGTACTCAATACATCTAATTTTTAGATCCTAGATACCTCATCATATAGCACACACAATCACTATCCCTCTATTTTATATATAAAACATTGATTATGATTCTCTAGTGATATTCATCAGTTAGTATTATCTCTCCTCTTACCTTTCTTCTTATATATAGTTTCATTTTCATGATTTCTTATACATAGATTATATACTCAAAAAAAAAAAAAAATAATATAATATGTTCAAAATACAAAAAAAAAAGATATTGATCAAAAACACAAAAAATATATTCTTTTCATATCCATGCTTACATTCTTTATACTTTTTAGGTACTTTATATGCTAGTTATATTAGTATAGTTGATTTTATCATATATACATGTTTCACTTGTTCTTTTCAAGTGTTTGTAGATTATTACAGGACTCATGTCTAGCACACAGATCTAGAGTTGCTAATATCTACCCACTATGGGAACATACATAGATTCATCATTGATATATTCTTATAGGACTTAGGTCTAGTACACAAATCTTGAGTTGCTAATATCTACCCACCATGGGAACATACATAGATTCATCATTGATATATTCACCCATTGGGGGTATCTTATACACAAACTCCATTTTTATAGGTTACATCTTTCTATACTCTATATCATAGATTTAACATTATTTATATCTTGATATTGATCATTTTATACTACTCAAAAAATTTGTTGACTACTACTACTATAGACTTAGATTATGTACATATTTTATCCTATAAATTTTTTTACCAAATGTTCATTCACACTTTCATTTATATCTTTAATATTTTAGACTTGATTATGTCTCTTTGATTCTACTTCTATTTGAGGGTGATACAGAGCATCACAAGGTGACAAAGAATGTAAATCTATTTAAGAGTTCATTATAGACATTTTTAATTTGATTTGGGTGTTATAGGTCTTATAGGGACTCGTAGGATGTTTTGTATTTATTGATATTCTTTGGTGTTTTGTGTTTATTGGCTTTTTATCCTGTAAAAATACAAAATCTAAAAATCTAAATTTTAGAACTTGGTTTAGAGTTATGTTTTAGGATTTATGAGAAATATAAAGGTTGTTGAATGTTGTGTTGGGTCCAAATAGGCCATAAAATTGTGTGATAAGGTGTTTGAACATGAAATAGTTTTAAAAGGAAATGTAAACCAAGAATCTTGAATTATAATTGCCACCCTATGTGGCATTGGCAAGAAAAGGAAGTTATTTTGCATGCTTTGGTGTAATAAGAGAATATTACGCATGTGACTGAGTAGTGTGAAGGGTAAGGTATGTAAGATATATATTATAATTATATAGGAGTTAGTTATTAAAAATAATGAGAAAATATCAATATTTGAGAGTAGATTTCCTGCCTTACCAAAATTTTGTACATGACTCCGTATATGTTGAGAGAATTAAATAAAGTAATGTTATTAAAGAACCTTTTTTAATGTTTAGTGATTAATATTAATGTAAGTTATATTTTTTATTCATGAATTTATTGAGTTACTTTGATCATTATTTAGTAAACAAGGTGGTAAACTATAACATAGGCTAATTTGTTGTAAATATGTGTTACATAGTCAAGAAGGTCAAGTAAGTGAGTTATGTTTTTAGGGTGTCTATGTAGTTATTTAATTTTTGGATCATAAAATTTTTATATAGTGAATATTTTTTATGGTAATCACTTTGGATTTTCATATATTTAGGTATGAGATCAAGAGTCTCATAAATCTTCACACATAGTCCTCTTTTGCACACATAATTTTGAAAAAGTGTTTGTTGGAGCTTTATAGTGATTAATCGAGACCAATTAGATATTGGAGAAGATAAATATAGGTGGGTAAGAAAATAAAAATAATTTATTTTAATTTAAAATCACTTAAACTCAAAAAATTTCCTTTTGTTAGCTCTCGGTCTATTACAGGCCTATCAAAACTAGACCTAGGGTTTAAAAATGGAAACTAGCATAACTTTTGATTCAATTAGAAAAAATCCTTGAAAATTTGGGATATAATGTATTTTCCTATGATATAAATAATTCATGAGTTTATATATTAGTAAATCTATATACATTATTTTCACCATGACTATGGGAGTGAAATAGGCCTAAAAAGAGTGTAAGAGAAAGTGTACTTCCATTGAGACTTGGGTCTTAAAAAATTTCATGAAGATATAATAAGATAATGGGAATATAAATATGGTATTATTTTATATATAATACTTTTGGTATGTTCAAACCAACAATATTTATCCTAAAAGAGGGCTACAAAGAAGGAGGTCTTAAGAGGAAAGAGTGAGTTGGGTGAGATTTCTAACTTTGAGATTATGTGAATTGATTAGATGTGTATGGGAGTTAAAATTGATATTTGGATGTAAATATGAGACCATTTTAGATGAAAGTAAGCTTAGAACCATGTTTTTGTCTTTTGAGGCCTATGAACCTATATGTGAGAATGAGCAAGCATGCATCAAGAATAGAGAATGGGGTTTTGAAAATTGATAATGAGAAGATGATGCTGATGATAAGGAGGTGAGGGATTGAAGAGGTATATGAAGGGTCATGAGTATTGAAGTGAATGAATAATGACTAGTTAAGAAGTAGACTTATGAGCCTAGTGAAGGAAAGAATAGATAAGAGTGTCATGATTCAATCAAAGTACCTATATGAATCAATCAAATCAAAGGATAAAGAAAATTTCAAGGTGTAAAATAGAGCCAATATGATGGATGAGGTATATGTAGGCATAATCTCTACATAAATTTATATCATTTCAAGTAAGCTCTTGGAAAGTTTATGAATTTTAATTTTTAAAGGTTGTTATATGAGGTTATTGAAGGTTTCTAATTAAGGTTGTAGGAATGAGTAAGAGAATCCAAAAGTTTTTGGAAACCTAGAGAGTTAAAGAGTTTATGGTAGAAGAGATACCCTAAGAAGAGAGAAGAAAGAATCCAAGCATAGAGTTGTAGTTACAAGTTGAAAAATATTTTAACAAGAGTGTCAATATAACAAGTAGAGGAGAGAACCTAGGTTGAGATACCAAATCAAGGTGAAACATACTTGATTGTGAGAAGATGAATATAGAAAAGGTATATGTAAGGGCTTGGTTGAGTTAGAGTACCAAAATGAGAGAAAGAAGAAGACCCAAGGATAAAAGGTTTGGTTATTGATGAGGAGATGAGTGAGATAGATTAAAGGTTAGAGAGGATAAGGATATTACTAGAGTTCATAAAAGAAGAGGAGATCCAATGGTATGGCTAGGTAATGAGGAAGAAGAGAGTTAAGTGGCCTACAAGAATACTCATGTAGAGAAGAAGAAATATTGTCATGAGATACAATGAGAAGCAAAATAAGTTACTATGTAGGTGTCTCAAGAAGGAGATAAATAAGTTCATGATGGATAAATGGGTTGGTAGATAAGAGGAAGTTGGGAAGCACCTTGAAGAAAAGAAGATAGTCATGAAGAATGATTAGAGGAAATAGATAAAGAAACCTAAGAAGGATAAGATGGATGCAATCAAGCCTCAATAATTTAAATATAATGATTTATAGTCATGTATACATATAGGTAAAAAAGTGAAGAAAGAATAAGTCCATGTTGAGGACATAAAACTTGAAAGCATGAAAGAGAGTAAGTATGAAAAACATGCTTATGATGAAGAAAAAATTGATTAGGTAACCATGTATCTAGGTGTAGTGATTTGTTCCCATGAAAGAGGAGAGATGCTTGGAGATGTAGATCTTCAAAAGAAAGATGTCTCATTGAAGCATAAAAGAATCAAAATTGAATCAAGAGGATGGAATTGGTATGAAAATAAAAAAATTGAATTTGAATTGTATGAAGTAAACAAAGAGCATCTTGAACAATATTTTTCATGTGATGGAGAGTTTTTAGGTGAGAAACAAGATCAGCCATTTGTCTATGAAAATAGGAGCAATTGCAAGCAGAGATGGAAGCTTTGGAGCATGCCATAAGTAATGGAGAAAAGGACAAAGTTTGTCTTAAAATAGAAGATGAAAAGATAAAAATTTGGCATGAGTCAATGGAGAATCAAGAGAGAGATATATTGATGGATACGGAAATATACCTCATGGAGTAATAAGGGTGGATACAAGAAGAGTATGAAGGAATGTCTAGCTTGACATATGAGAAAGATAGACTCCAAGTATAATATATGTCATAAGGTATGTAGGAGCACCATGAATAAGAGAATTTGATATGGATAAAATTGATGCAAGAGGCTGAAGTTAACCTATTAGATTTCTTAAGTCAAAGAGAAAATAACATGGGAGCTATCATAAATGAGATAGAGGTAGAATTTCAAGATAAAGAAAAGAGGATTTCAAGGACAAAGAGCATGTTACCCATAAGAACACTTTAATAAGGTAAAATTATAGGTCATAAAAGGGTAGAAAATCAAAATCAAATAATGAGTTATAGGAAAAAGGTTGAAAAAACATTGGTACAAGGTGAGGAAGACAAAGTTACAAGCCAAGTTAAGCCAAAAACCATGAACAAGCTAAGCAGAGAATCATGCGAGCTGATCTCTATGCATCCAATGGTAGATAATTATGTAATTAAAGAACATAAGTTAAGAGGAAATGATAAGGAAATCAATAAGATGAGAGAGAAGCCTAGAGAGGATTATAAGAAGAACACAAGAGCAATAGAAAATGAAAAGAACAATGAGGTCTTTGAAGAGACTGGAAAGTTTCATGAATGCAATTTGATGGATACTAAAATTGATGGTCTAGGTATGGATATGTAAGAGAGATAGAGAGAGTCACTCCATGATCACATGGATAAAAGAGGAAATGTGATACAAGATCTCATGAGAGAGCCAAGGAAAGAGGACAACAATATTCCTGATAAAAGAAGTGATAGGATGAAGAATGCTTGTTTGGAGGAGGATAAGATTAGTCCTAAGGTGATATAAGGAAATATTAAGAGTAAAATAACATTGAAAAATAAATATATTTCAGTCTTAGCCCAAGAACCAACCCAATTATCATACATAGAGTTGAAGAACAAATATTCATGGAAGTAGATATCCAAGCAAGTGAGTAAGAGAGTAAGAAAATAAAGAAATAACAAGGGAAGACCCTGATCCAATTGGTAATGTTATAGATGAGTTAGTTGAATATATACTTGATGATATTAAGATAAGAGGATGTTAAGAAGTGTGGTGTTATGATGTGCATATTTTTTTCAAGGAATTTCATTGCATGATGAGCAATGTACCTAGTGAAGACAAGAATAGATAAGAGTGTTAAGAGTCAATCAAAGTACCTACATGAATCAAGTAAATCATAGGATAGGGAAATGTTTAATGTAAAAATAAGATATAGGATGATGGATGAGGTATGTGTAGGCATCATCTATACATCATAGGGAATTTTAATATGCCATTATTCTATGGATCTATGCCACTTCTTTTCATTGTATGTATGCTTTGGACATGTGCCCATGTCCTTGTGTTTACTTTCTTGATTGTGTATGTAGACATTTGAACATGTCATTCTATGTGGACCTAAGCCAACCTTACTTATTATTTGCATATATGGACATTTAAACATGTCCTTGTATGTATTACTTTCTCAGATTTAGTGGCATGTGCCATGTCCATTGTATTATGGACCCTTGGCCTACTTTGTGTGCCTCATGTGTGTTGTATGTATTCTTTTATGTATGCATCATTGCCATGACACTTGTCTCTTGGTTTTTACACTTACACCTAGTTTTTTTATGTCATGAGTGTTCTCATTCATCTCCCATTCCTTCTTGGGTGCCTTGATGGACATCATCCCCCATCCACTTAGGTAGTTACATAGATTATTATCAGATTATATAGTTCATACACATGCTTACATTGTTATATCTATGTTGAAAACCTTGTGAATTATATATCTAATATACATCATACATTACCAACTTATGAAAATATTATCTTACATTTAGATGTCATGTATACACATTATATTAGTTTATTATAAAAATATCATTCATGTTTTTAGCCTAACACACATCATGTAGACATTTTCTTTTGACGATAGTTATTGCATAGGTAAAAACCTCCCCTCAAAAGAGGGGGAATTCATAGTGGTTTATCAAAGATATCAGGCCATTTGAGTACACTATGAGTATAATTTTTAGTCACATACAAAAAATTACAAATCTCAGAATCATAAGAACACAATAGAAAATAACAGATGGAGATTAAAGTTATTTTGGCATAAAATAACATAGAGGACACTAGAACTAAAAGTAGGACACTAACACAATGCACTACTATCCAAGGTATAATGCTACTATATAGTATCCCAAAAAAACAAAAATATATATTTGATAGAAGAATACAACAATTATAACTTAGATTTGCATAATTTTAGTCATAGTTTATCAAATTTTATGAGTTTATGCTCAGTTTTACATAAAAACATACTAGGTTTGCTCAAATTGGGGCATCACACATGGCATGGTCACTCCCATTTTAGTTTTAGATACTCATAAATAGATATTTACAACTCAATCTAGAATCCATATGCATATATATTAGAATTGGGGGCATGTGTGTAACACATTATTTCCACATTATCAATTTTTCACTAGTTCATCTCAAACGGAATGAAAAACTCCATGTCATTTTCTATGTTGTATACTTTAGACACCATTTGCACTAGGCTCCACCCATAGTGATTCCTTATTATTTCTACAATGGTTAGCATTTATATATAGTCTCTGAGCTACATTCTTGAGTGTCAGCGAGACCCCTCTACTAGTTTTCATTTTAGAGTTTATAAATGGAAACAAGGCCATGCTACATATTTATAATTACATTGCATAGTTTCAGTTATAGATACATCTACTACACATGGGTAGGCAATGATGGATTCATAGCCTACTTAAGTTCTTGAGCCACCTACATAGAAGGGTTGGACAAACCATTAGTCAAATCCAAGTTATTCATAGTGTATAATACAATAAGAAAGGGTGGGAAATGATGGAGTCAATCCTAGATTGAGTTATTGAGTCATCCACACATGAGGATTGAGCAAGCCATCAATGCAATCTAAGTTATTCAGTAATTTGATAACTAGTTATACACACACTTTATATCACCATGTTTTTGCATTATTAGTTTACCTAGTGAGGTATATTCATTCATTTCCTCTCTCTCTCCCTTATCTCTTTACTCTATTTTGTCTTTTGCTTCTTAGATATTTTAAGTAAGGACTGATTCATCCATGTTTCATTTGTAGGATATGTAATAGAGAATGCTTCTCACACTCAAACCCAGATTCATGGGCTTTAACTCACATGTCAAGTATGATTATTTTTCCTTTATCCTAGTCATTTCACTTTGCTTCATTTATAGAATAAAGTGCGGGAGAGAAAATTTAGTCATATAAAATTTCACTTGAGTGTAATGAGTGTCATTAAAGACAACCAATCCATAGCTTATCCATAGACCTATCTTAGGGTCTCTTTAAACACTTATATAGATTTTACATGGGCCTCACACATCCTAATACACCTAAAGTTTAATCCTAGACCCTCCCCAGTAATCCAAGCCCCTAGTGCCTCAAGTTCTGCCACCTAGTCACTAGTGCCCCACACTAGTGACTAATTGCCAAATTTTAACCCCAACATATATATTTTAAATTCTTAAGATGCCTAGAGTTGGAATAGACCTATTCCACACTATAAAAAAGCACCAAATTAGTATATATACATAACTTTTATCCTTTTATCCACTAGACTAAAATTAGATGTAAAATACACAAACAAGCTTAGAACAAGTTGTCCACATAGTCACGTATTCTGCCTTAATTCTACATATAGTCATTTAATACCATCTCAAACATAGAATACATATATTTATAATCTTAAGCATCATTAAAATCATTAAATTCAAAATTCATACTTTCATTCACTTTTACATTCACCAAGCACTCAAGCAAGAGAACTACATCAGGATTGATCCCTACTTAGAGTATTTGTATGTAAGCAACTCTCAACACAATGGGGTGTTAAGGATGTCCAACCTACAAATATAACATCACCCTTTTGATATTTTATCCACTAAAATTCCATAAAAACATAGAGGTTTAGGGTTTTTCTCCTAAATAAGATCAAAATAGTACATAGATAGTGAATCAAAGCTTGTCCACATAGGTACAGGTAGATTAGACTCAATCGGAGGTGCACCCAAAAGATCATGTAGTTTTTACATAAAATACACTATCACTAAAATTAGGACATAAGTTTAGTGCATTACTATCCAAGAGGTTTTCTAACACTTGGAGCTTGCTTGTGACACTCAGTTCAACTTTCACCCTAGTTTTTAGTCTCTGTATCATCCATCTCAGTTAGTTTCTCATTAATAAATTATTTATGTCATTCATTTATATTTTTATAAATATTAGTTTAGGTCAATTATTGAACAAATCAGTGGTTGTATTTGGTTTATATTTATACCCTAATTTACTATGCTTAGAACCTTTAACAACATAGTGTTTACATTCCATAATCCCTTAAATGTTAAATCATATTGTGTTCCTTTGACTATATGTATGTATATATAATAGGACTTTAATACTTGATAATGATATATCTTAACTTGATTTATATGGATCCTAACTTGGTTTATGGTTACTCCTTATTAATAATTCATAATTTGGGAATAATAGGTCAAATGTTATCAATGTACATAAGTATATATGCTTATACCAAGTGACTATCAAATGTGGATAATGAATGGATATTGACATTTATTTGTATAAAAATATTTTAACAATTAATATTAGAAAATATTATGAAACGTGTAGGAAAAAGACCCTAATGATTGATTTTATTATAAAAAATTGGTCATTATTTAACATAAGACATGGCTGACCTAAGTGTACATAGGCACATTGTGCCCTCATCTTCCTAGGTCAAACTTGTCTAGAAATGTTAGGAACTTGAGTTCAAATTTGGAGATAATATGATGGTGATTTTATATATTTTAATCATTTCACATTAAAAATTTATATGTAATGATAATGACCAACAAAGGGTCAAGTCCACATAAATACAAATATATTAAATTAATGTAGAATACAAGTCATGTATTGGGTACAATTCATGTTATTAAGAATATGTAAATAATTATTATTGTGATGTATCTATGAAAAATTTATGTGTCTACAATCCCTACCCCCATCACCCAGACCTATCCCAGTATCCCCCTCCACCTGTTATTTTAGAAATTGAATTTATAGAGTAAAGGAGAAAGAGTGGAACCTAGGTGTGTACTATACACTTTTTCTTGGAGTAGATACTTTAATTTTGTAGGCCACTCATTTTAGAAAATCCTACAATAACTCATGAATTAGTCATTTTGTTCATTTTTAATTTGAAATATATTAACTTTGAAATTTAGAAATTTGAAAATACTATAAGGAAGGAGTACACTTGTATACACTTATATATAGGTGAAACCAAATTTCCATATAATATGTAACCGATAATGGATAACCATGCCCTCTTACTGAAGAATTTGGATAATTTTGAAGCAATAGAGAATCGAGAGTGAT
>JARHVA010001784.1:2987500-3085000 GCA_037957365.1 Torreya grandis
GTCGCATAAACCCTTTTCTTCTTTTTATATTTTAAATTTGGATGTGCATAAATATGCAGGTGCCTCAATAAATACAAAAATTGAGTTATCTATTTTGGAACCTAAAAGCAAACATGGTACAAATAACATTTTAAAAGTAAATAAGAAAACTAATAAGGTGTCATCAACCACTCAAAAGACCTTCTTCAGAATCAATAATGCATGCCAAAGAATAGATAATAAAATTACTAAATAAAGGAAAATAACATACTTACAAAATATCTCCTATAGTTAAACCATATGCCTCTACAAAAAGGTAACCACTTTAGTTTGATTGGTATTGAAATCGACCACATGATATATTATGCATATTATTGGATAAATTAATGATAAATATTCTTCCTAATTCTCATTATCCACCACATAGATTTGAAAATGTAAAAATAAAACACTTTTTCACTTACCATGGTCTAAACAAACACTGAGATAATGATTGTTTTCTCTTGAGCAAAATCTTAAATATTTAGTTGATCGATAAATTATTACATTTGAAAAAGACATATATAGACATATTTCACATAATTAATCTAGAGTATATTCTAAGAGGGTCAAGACATCCCATGCTAATCATTTTGAGGAACACATGGTCCATTAACTTTCAAGAAGATGGCCACTAGTAGAAGTCCTTCTCTTAGGGTACCCCTCACAAGACTGATCTATCCCACTCTAATCTTACCAAGGAACCATTGGTCAATCAAATCCTTCATAATTAGACATGTGGAAAAGGTGAACCTACACAATACATATGGGTACCTAAATAGATACATACAAATTCACAAGATATTTTTGGAGATATTTCAGAGGTAACAATAAAAAAAACCAATAGTTCCATTACCACATGATCATTACACTTGAGATTTATTATTATATATACATTTCATTACATATGTTTATTTATTTATTGCCATTATATACAAGCATTTCACTAAATTTAAATATTTTTTATGAAATCTACCATATCCAAATATATATTACATAAATAAATTCAATTAAAACCATACAAAAATCAACTTATAATTAAACACTACACATCCATTTGAAGTAAAATAAACAATGTGAATAATGCCATACATACATACATGTGTGTGTGTGTGTGTGTGTGTGTGTGTGTGTGTGTGTGTGTGTGTGTGTGTGTGTGTGTGTGTGTGTGTGTGTGTGTGTGTGTGTGTGTGTGTGTGTGTGTGTGTGTGTGTGTGTGTGTGTGTGTGTGTGTGTGTGTGTGTGTGTGTGTGTGTGTGTGTGTGTGTTTGTGTGTGTGTGTGTGTGTGTGTATCATATGATGGGGGAATATCCCTAGGTGTATACTCATTATTTTTATCTATATTAACCACCTTCGTGACCCTTAATGTGGAAGCACCTAGGTCTAGGATGCCCCCCTACTTGATACAACTCACATACTCTCTCCTCATATGCATCTAGTTAACACATTATATTTTCACACTCATGCTAAAAAATTGTCATATGACTCAATCAAAACCTACATGATCTCTATGGCACTACACAATAGGATATCTCATCTATCTATCTCAATACACATCTCCTCCTGCTAAGTCATTATGGTGTGATATATATCCACTGCCCTCGCCATTAGATAAAAAAAGATTCAATATAAAAAACTCTCTTAATTAATCCATCACTAGATATATCCATGGGTACACTTTGAATGAGATCTTACACCACACAACTCACCATGGTATCCCACTCTTGCTCACCTACGCATAAGACATATAAATTACAAATTAAATATCATTATCAGCCAAATACTATGTTAGATAAATACAAAATTTTAAAATTAGGGTAATTACTTATGGCTATAATGGCCACCACGTATATAGGTGTTAGTCCTATGGGATCACCACCACCTCTATCTCCTCTTTTATCTCCTTGTGCCATAGGTATGGGACTAGGATTAAAAACTATGACTGGGAACAATAATGACTAGTGGGCCCCTTATCACCATTATGTATATCCATCTATACACCCTACATCATCCCTTATAGCTAAGAAAACCATAAGATCTCTCTCATCACTAAATTATGGGGTTAGATACCCATGTTTAGATGTCAGTCTATCATTGGGCCTATGCCCACACTACATTATATGCTACCATGGGTATGGTGTTGATGGAACTCCCTGATCTATACCAAATTTACAAATTACATGGTCATACTAAAATAACTCATATACCCCAATAAATGGTCTGCCAACCACATTATAACTTGAATCCTTTGAAACTCATTCCCATCCTCAGGCCACCTAGAATATGTCCTATGTATATGCTATGTAATTTAATCAAAATTCAATATATCTAAAATGGTGGGGTACTCCATCATGGTGTGTAGTCTACCACATGGGAGCACCTATCACTCTGCAAATATATATGTATGGGACTACCTAGATAATAGTCCACCAAGGGGTCAAACTATCATAATATGCTCGTAGGCCCACACCTATAATAAAGTGCCATCTCCAATACCACCACTACAAATATCCAATGCAAATATGTATAAATATTATATAGGTGGGAAATTATGGCATGACGCAAAGAATAACAAGTACCTTTTTACTCAGTATATCAAACTTTATGATACATTAGATAATAAATCATAATAGTGCCACCCTCCACTACTACAAACAAGTCCAATAGTACACAAATGGATTTTAACATCCATATAACATCACCTCTGATAATGCTATCAATATGCACCATGTTACTTAGATATACAACCAATGATACCTTCTTATTAAAATACACATGGGATTATTGAATATAACCATATATTCCATCTCCTACAATCTATGTCCTCTCACCTTTTGATAGGCAATAAAAAAAATGATACATATCCTCTAATATAACTATCATCTCCCTTGTTGGGAGATAAAAGGTATAGGTATATGTGTTCTACCTCTTAGCTAGTGTTTTGATAAGGTATACATCATATGAGACCTATCCTAACTAGTCCACTTGCCCCAATCTAGCCTAATCTATCATGACCCACTCAGTCACATCCAATCTTAACTTTGCCAACATATAAAAATGCTTCCCATGCCAAAACTCCTAGATATGTACATATTTCTAAAAAAAATAAGAAAAAAAATAGTCAGTAGTTAGTGCATTATATAAATTAAATACAAAATTTATAGTTAAAATTAAAAAAAATCAGCAAAACAATAACATTAGATGCTAACATCAATGCTAGATAGAAGCATCAAATAATTGCATCCAAAAAATAAGCATTAGCATCAAGAGATAGATTTAACTATCCTTATCTTAGAAAAAAGTGTCCATTCACACTTTTTTTTTAAAAATCCAAAAAGGAACAAATTTCAAAAATATAACTTTACCATGCAATTCAAAAGTAAACCTGCTTACTATTTCCTCAAAGTCTTGGCTAACTAAGGCTATTTGGAGCACCTCAAATCATAGTGGTCATGGAGCTGTACCATGTGACATTGTATTTTTATAATTAGAGCTTAAAATTATATAAGGATTAAAGTAAAAAATAATTTAAATTTATATTCAAAACTCTTAATATACAACTTATATAATAAATTCAAACTCACACATCTTGAGTGTTGAATATCCAAATTCAAAACTGCAATGTGCGTTGGAATCTAGGAAATGAGAACTTTAACATTATGCCAATTTGAATTTTTTTCAAGAAATACCAAAAATTACCTAAAATTTTGCTTGCACAAATATTATTCAAAATCATAGGAGGTACTTGAATAACATTACATTATTTGGTAACAACACTATAGGGGTAAAATTTGTTAGCATACACTCATATACCTAAAATTGTCACTTATTGATTTTGTAATGAGGTGACTAGAATAATTTATTTCCCCTCCTCCAAAAAGTGGTGCATATCAATGGGGCCACATCATAGAGATGTGGATTCTACATATTCACTATTTCATATTCAGTGGGGGGCATGTTATGGGAACATATCTTCCACATTTATTCTATATTAAACATATCTAGATTGTAATGGGGGCATGTTTTGGAAACATGTCCTTCACATTACTATAAAATTCTAAAATTTTCCAAATTATAATGGGGGAAGGTTATGAAAACATGTCCTCCACACTTATACCATGTTAAAACTCACCATATCTTATTCATAGCATATGATTCAAATATATATCTGGGTTAACACTCTATACATTGCTATTACCATTATACACATATTTCAAAGTAATGGTATTTATGCAAAGAAATGAAAAGGCACAATCCCCATATAATATTATAGGGGGCATGAAAAAGTGTTCATTATTTCTAGGTAATCAGACATTGATCTATCTTCTAGATTCACTAGGTTATCTGGATTGTTATCACATTATGGACTATTACTATATCATGGACTTTAGAACATCATGGACTAACACTCATGTTGGAATATTATAGAATGTTATTTGGGCCTTATCCATTTTTAACAATTAGTTATATTTATATATTAGAGTGATTAAATCATATAATCTTGTCATCTTATGCACTTGAGTTGTGTTGGTTATGAGATGATATTCTCGATGGTTGAAGTTCTACTCTTCCTATTTTGTGTTGGGGACATGATCACCTCCCAACTCTCCTGAATCTAGATATAACACCACTAGGGTGAAACCTAGTTGACCACTTATGAACTCACTCATATTCCTAGACATAATATGAATGAGGTTTCAATCCCCTTTCTACTTCTCTATTTTCTAACATTTTGAAGACACTACTACATAACACATACAACATAGGTTTATTCTATCTATGCTCTTTCTTTATGCTAATTTATATTATTCTTTATATACATATTATATACACTAATTAATTTTTGACATACCTTTTATTGTAGGTAATATTTAAATGTGATTCTCAATGAAAGTCTAAGTGAATACAAGGTGTGTTGTCTGCACCAAGATATTCATTTTTGTTTCCTTTAAACTAATATTTTCATTTTTATGTGTTACTAGATTTGGGTGGGGTGTAGATATCCATATTTGGTAAAAACATAGTTTCATAGCATGTTTTCATAACCTTTTTCATATATACATCTTTTGACTAAGAGTTAGATATCTAGTGGCACAATCTCATGTGGAAATTTTTGGTTCCATCTTATTTCACCTACTTTATTACCTTTATGAGACTATATGTTATAAATTATCTTTTATCTAGTGTATATTTGGGATCCCCACCTATGTTTTATATCATCCCTTTGTTTTTAATCCTCTAAAAACCTACATCCGTGTTGGAGACTTGATTCAATTCAAGTGTCTAGACTTATTATTTTATTTCTTTTTCATATCTTTCACTTGGTGACCATTTATTTTATTTGCTTTGTTCATATTGATGTCATATTTTCGTGTGCTATTAGTTCCTTATTCAAAATCAAGAGATCCATATATATATATATATATATATATATATATATATATATATATATATATATATAACCCTTGGTGCAAACAATGCAATATTGTAGTTAAATTTTGAGTACTTTAGATATTCAATATAATATTGTAGTGCAATTTGATAGATTTGAAAATAAAGTATTTTCTACTTAGAAAATTTATTCATCAAAAATTACTAGGTAGTATAATTATATCATAACCTTTATATATATATATATATATATATATATATAAAGGTTATGATATAATTATACTACCTAGTAATTTTTGATGAATAAATTTTCTAAGTAGAAAATACTTTATTTTCAAATCTATCAAATTGCACTACAATATTATATTGAATATCTAAAGTACTCAAAATTTAACTACAATATTGCATTGTTTGCACCAAGGGTTATTATGAAAAGATAAAGAACATAATTACAATTTCACACACATGCATATGAGGGAGAACTAATTTGAGTTTGAGTCCCTGTTTGGAGTATTGGATATGTAGGAAACACTTAACAATAGCCATGGTTATTAGGGTTAGCTCAAATCATGTGCTAACCTATTTTTACCAAGTTATATGAAGTTGAAGGATATAAGGTTAGAGTTTTACTTATTGGCTGGATCTCGCACATAGATAGACATACTCTAAGGAACCAAATAAGAACATAGGTGATAACACAAGTTTGATAGATGTTTTGATCCAACCTTGTCACCTATTTCAAAGTTAGACACATGAGTCAACACAATTGTCTATGATTGAGTTAAGTGTCATGTAGGAGAAAATAGCTAGACCACAGAGTGAACAAATTCTAGACCTTGATTAATGCCCTATGACAATTCCAAGTCACTGTCATAGCCTATATCCTAACTTCAAATAAGATATGATATTTCTATCCTTTGATTACACTATATTTAATTATATTTATTGTATATGCTATATTAGGTAAATTTTTATTATTTCTTATATTTTAATTTGAATCTAAATTTAATTTTGGTATTTTCAAACAATTTTATTTACTTAAGTATGTTTGTATAATAACCCAAATAAAATAAAATAAAATGTAGAACATACCACATAATGATCTCATATAAATGCTCAAGCAATTTTCACACAAGGGCCAAGGGCCACACACAAAAAACAAGCAATTTTATGGTTATTATGCAAGAATGTAAACAACATCAAAGGAGCATAAAATAAATGAAACTAGTATATTCCATTCTTATGAATAAATTTCATGTTGTTATAAAATTAGAATATGTGAGTGATTAGAAAAATAATTTTAAGATATATATCTCAATATTGTATTTGAGGTTATAGATAGATAAAACTTGTTAAGTATAACCTATAAAGGAAATATGCCCCCAACATAGGCATCCCCACTGGGTAGAAGGGAAGTCTGGCATCTAAGAATGTGGCTGTAATGTATTTCCTACATCACAATCAAATACCTCATGAATTGCATGTGTGTATAGCATGAAATATTCTATCTATCATCATATATGAAAATAAGCAATTAACATCTCATGTCATGCTTATGTTTTGGTTTTCTATTTTTTTATTTTTTTTATTTTTCTATTTTTTTCAATAGTTGATTCTTATGGAATGGTTTTATTTAACCATGACTTGGTATATAATACTTTACCATTGAGTTATTTCATAACATATATAATCATTGTTTGAGTTTTGTGTTAATCCCTGAATTGGAATGCAATACCTTTGCATAGAACCTGGGTTATGAAGATTATTGTACCAATACTATACATAATCCAAATTAGGGTCATAATCATATTCATGATCTTGTAAATTCATAGTTATAAAATGAATTTTTTTTGTATCTGGATATGTAAAACAAACTACACCATAGTTTTCTAGTGAATGTTTTGATGTCTTCTATGCTACAAAATGCGTTTTATTATGTGATTTTGTTATGATTGTGTTACTTATCTTTGATATAATAACATACATAGAGGTATTTAATTTAATTTTATCTTTTTTAATGCACACATATGTACATGATATTATGACCATTGCATCTTCATGCTCAAATGTGTCAGATTCATGATCTTTGTCCAATGTTGCGACCATTACTCTCATCCATGATTTTCCAAATTTTACTTTTCATTGATCTATGGTATCATCAACATGAAATGTATATCAAAAATTTTATGGTCAAAAAATGATAAGTGTATCAATGGGTCCCATTCAACATTTTTTCTCTATAATATTTACCAAATGTTGCTTATCATACCTTAAATATTGAAGAAGTGTCATGCTACATATATTATCCTTGTGAAGAGAAACAAATTTAACCTATGCACATTGATTTCCATCATTGTGAAGACTAAGGATCAAAGGCTCTAGATATGATGAATATTTATTAGTTTCATTTCTTTGAAACCACATTAGCTATATTTTTGTTTCATTGTGTTTGTCTATTCTTTATAATAAATCATTTCTTGAGAATGCCATATTGATTTATTAGAATTTGATTTTCTTTATCTGATTGTAACAACTCTTTATGGATTTATTCTTATACAAACTTATCCCTTTCTCATTTTTCTACTTATAGATGATGTTGTTCAACACTTTTTTGTTTTTTGATTTATATTTAATTTTTAATATATGTGTTATTTTCAATCTTGTCTTCAAGTAATGCAACCCTTAATATAAATATTGAATTTTCTCTTGATATTTTTGTAAGTTAATATTGAAAAAATAATTATTGTTTTTTTTATGTTGTTCATCTTGGGTGATATATTTTCATCTTTTTTTTTAATATTATGATTCTATATAAGTTTTTAACTAATTTTTATTTACTATATCCTCTCGATAGGTTCCCAAACCCACAAGTCTGAATAGAGTATGTGATAAGTATTCTTTGGGATCAATGGAATTGAAATTGAGTTGGCATAACTTGTCATTTTTTGAGTTTTTCATATCATTTTCATCACTATCTTACAAATCTATAATTATAGAATTATGATACTCATATTTAATCAAAAGAGGGAGATATGATAAATTTTCCTCTTATTATATGGTAACTAGTAATATTTTCTATGTTTCTTCTTGAATTCTTAGGATTGGTGTTTTGTCATGGTTTATACTTCACTCACCTACCTCATATGTATGTATTCGATAAAGAATGATAGGTTGTACATGTGGTATAATAAAATTATTTTAAGTGCTGATTGAGTCATTTTTCAATATTGGAAAGGTGAATCATCTGCTAGAAAAGTACATTCATACCTATCACCTACAAATTTGATACATCTATGGAATGTAGAAGGTACACCCTCCATGGCACAAATATAGGTTCTACCCAAAAGTAAGTTGCATAGTTTTAAATAGAGAATATGATGAAAAAGGCACTAAATATATGGATTATACCATTCCTATAGCCACACTATCCCATATCAAGGGCTACATTGAGAATAACTTCATGGAGCTAACCGATTATGATGTCCAATTTTTTTAAAAAAATTAATAGATCAAACTTTGTTTTACATTCTCCAGACAAAGGGTGAATATTTGTACAAAAAATCTCCAAAGAGAATAAAATCTTTACCCTTAATCTAGAGAATGCAAAGCAAAGATTTAAATCCTCTTTGAAATTTAAACATGAAATTTATAACCCCTTTTTACTGTATATAAATTATAACTTGTATATAATATGGAAGATATCATCCACTTTCAGCTTTCCCCTAAATAGTAATCCATTTTACATTTAATCAATTTCTTTCTTGAAGACATATATTAGAAATCATGACATTTAATTCACTCCCTTCACATTATGGTACCTTTCCTAGATAAAAAAATAATAATTCCATGGACTTCTAAAACCTTCTCCCTGACAATATATATAGCTTAAAATAAAATAAAATTTAATTTATTTATTTACTAATTCTATGCCATATAATGCAAACATTTCATGCTACGTCATAAACATGTTTGAGACATTCCAATTTAGCACCCAAACCTGCATATTCTCTCTAGTACAACCACATACAACTAAGATTTTGGATTCATTTAACCCTAAGTGAATTTAGTTGGGTACCACACCATTATCCAGGATATTTTTTCACTATGAATAGACTATCGACTTATCTCTTATGCAGCAAAATCAAAATCCACACTTCTATCTTGGCTTATAATTTTGAATAATAATTGGCTCTATCACATAGCATTTATATATTCATTACTTCTACACATTCACATATTTCTAATTTATTTCAATGCCTACCTTGAATTACCTAATTTAATAATCCTTTTATTTATCAAGTCTCACTTTTATTTAGTAACATGTAGATCACCTAAACTGTGTGGTGTCTATTCAATTTATGAAAGAACAATTAAAAACATTAGTTTAACTTGAGCGCACCACTTATTTAGATCATGCAATCCAAAAAATGATAAATTCCATATATATACTACCACTTTTCTTCATGGATCCTAGAGTTCCTTCTATTTTTTGTAATTAAACTTGAATCCACACAGAATTTACTTCCACACAAAATACTATTAAATATTTATAATAATATATGTTTGTTTTAATACACATTCAACCCCGTAAAAAAAATACAATTGAAAATTTATACTAACTTTTTTCCATTTTTACCTAGAATAAAACTTCTGTTCATTGGAACAGATACTAAACTTAAGCTTTTGGATATAATTATCTAGGTTTTATTTATTATTTTGACACTATCTATACAACTTACTAATTCAAACATTCTAGATTATTTACAACTACTACCTCCTAGATACTCGACTAAATTTTAATTTCTACCCTTTTAAATTTTTTACTTACATAATATTTTTAAAATTTAAAAGTGCAAAAAATAAAATAATTTAATAATACCCCCTAAAAATGCACCTACATCAAACCACCAAGGTACAAGAAATTGATTACTCTTGAACTCATGTTCATGAGTTTCTCCACTATCACACCATACCTATATGTTTTTGAAATTGACATCCAAGTTTAATCCTCAACTAGATGATCTTTCCATTTTACCAAATAATGGGAATAGTCTTTGCCTCTAGTTTTCTTTATAATTTTTTTAATCCATAATAGCTTCTAGTTGTTCTGGTGGTTTCTTTGGAAATCTTTACTTCCATGTAATTCCCTATTCTGTTTCATCTTCAAAAATATTTTCTTATTCATCACCTTTCTTATAAGGAAATATGTTAGCAACATTAAATATAGGTGAGATTCCAATATCTATTGAAAACTTTAATTCATATGCATTTGTTGAAAACTTCCTGAGGATTTTACAAGATCCAATTTTTTTCAATTTCAACTTATTATATTCCCCTCTTGGGAATATTTATTTTCTCAAATGAGAAAGCACAAGATATACTACTTCAAATTCTACTTCTCTCCTTTTTAAATATGCTCTCTACTTATACTTTCCTGAATTTACCTATAGCCTTTGTTTTACCAATTCTTGAAGTTCTTACATTGCTACTACAAATTCTTCCCCTTCAGTACTTCTTTTCTCCTATTTACCTATATTTCTTAATTCATAAATTCCTCTAGGATTCATTCCATATAAAATTTGAAATTGAATCATAGTTGTGCTTCTATTTCATGAATCATTATAGGCAAATTTAGCTTATTCTAAGACTTGATCCCACTATTGGGGATGATCACTTACCAGGCTTCTCAGAATATTTCCCAAGTTTATATTAGCTACTTCAATTTTCCCATCTATCTAAGGATGGCATGCAGAACTAAATGTCAATTTTATGCCCAACTTATTCCAAAGAGTCCTCTAAAAATTCCTAAGGAATTTTTTATCTCTATTTGAAACTATGTTGTTAGGTAAACCATGCAATCTTACTACTTCTTTGAAAAATAAGTCAATTATGTGAGTTGCATCACTATTTTTATAACAAGGTATAAAAAAAGCCATTTTTGAGAATCTATCTACTATTACAAAGATATAATTATTCTCCTTTTGTGTTTTTGGTAATCCTAAAACAAAATCCATACTTATAGAGTTCCATGGTCTATTGGGAATGGGTAATGGTTGATATAACCTTGTGTTCTGACTTCTTCCTTTTTCAAGCTAAAATATTATGCAATTTTTAACAAACTTATTTACATTAGTAGACATTACTATCCAATAATAAAAATCATTTACTTGAACTAATGTTTTATCCTATCCAAAATGTCCTGAAGCCTACCATTGTGTTTTTATTTAATGAGATTTTCTCTCATGGATCCTTTTGGTATACAAATCTACTTGCCCCCTTGAATAAAATTCATTCTTGCAACATATAATCCATCCAAGGTATCTTATTCCTACTTGTATGATCTTTTCAAGGTTCATATACTTCTTTGAAATTTGCATCATTTTCATGCATTTCCTTTATTGTGTCAAATCTTGAACATTCACCTATATTTCTTGTAAAACCAAATTTCTTCTACTCAAAGCATCAGTAACATTCTTAGATTGGCCACTCTTATGTATAATAACAAATTAGAAACTTTTTAAAATATTTACCCACTTAGCATGCCTTTGATTTAATTTATTTTGGGTATTGATAAACTGTAAGGCATTATTATTAGTAAATAAAACAAATTCTTTTGGCATTAAATAATGCCTCCATTTCTTGAACAATATAACATACAATTCCTAATTATAATTTGATATTTATTTTTAGCCTCATTGAGTTCCTCAAAAAAATATGCCATAGGTTTACCTTCCTAACTTAACATAGCTCATATGGTAGTTCCACTTGCATCACATTCCATTTGGAATAACTTACCAAAATTAATTAGTGCTAATACAAGATACTCTATGATTTTATTCTTCAATATCTAAGACAATTTATTAGTAGCTTTAATCCATCTAAATGGTTGATTGCTTTCTTTAATTATTTCAACAATAGAAGCATAAATACTATTAAAATTTATGATAAACATGTTGTAAAAGCTAGCAAGACCATGAAAAATTCTTACCTAAAATGGATTATTGGGTGTAGACCATTCTTCTATATCTTTTACCTCATATTTGTCCATATTTAACCCTTCTTGTGAAATCACAAAACCTAGATAGACTAATTCTATTTTGAGAAAATACACTTCGTAAGGTTAATCAATAACCTTTCCTCCTGGAACTTTTTCAAAACCAATCTTAAATGTTCAAGATGTTCATATCTTTATTTACTAAAGAATAGAATATCATCAAGATAATCAATAAAAATTTACCTATGAATTGCTTAATTACTTCATTCATAAGCCTAATAAAAGTAATTGGGGTATTTGTTAACTTAAATAGCATTATCAGCCATTCATACAAGCCATAAAAGAAATCAAGAGCCAATTTATTTTAAGATATCCAATTCATAGGTAAATTTTATGATATCCATTCATCTCATCTCCTTCTTTGATTTTGATTTTATGATATCTAATTTTTAAGTCTATATTTTAAAAGTATCTAGCACCACTCAAACAATCCATTAGATCATCCATTCTTGGTAAAATAAATCTATACCTAATAGTAATCTTATTTATAGCCCTTGAGTCTATGCACATCCACCAAGTTCCATATTTCTTTGGTGAAATTACAATTGGAATTAAACAAGGACTTAAGATTTCCCTCACTAGTTGTTTATCTAATAATTCCTAAACTTTCCTTTTTATTTCTTCATTTTCCTTTGGAGTCATCCTATAAGCTGCTTTATTTAGAAGGTTGGGCCCTGGTATTAAGTCTATATGATGGTTAATACTCCTTTTAAGAGGTAACTTATTTGGTAAATCATCTACTACAATATCCACAAACTCACTAAGTAAATATTAAATTTCTAAAGGTAATTCATTTAACTTAGTAGTAGTGATCATAGTCTTTGGCTTATCAATAAGGGCATAACTTACCTCTTCTTATTTCACTTGCTGTAGGAATTATTTTCCACTAATAACTAACACCCTTGAATTTTCCTCTAATACCACATCATATTCTTTAAGAGGTGTTAGAATGTGCTTCTTACCATTCTTTTCAAATGTATAAGTATTCTGCCTACCATCATGTATAATTTTCTTATCATACTGCCAAAGCTTACCTAAGAGAACATGACAAATATCCATAGGAATTACATCACAAATAACTTCATCCTCATAACTCCCTTTATGAAATTCTACTATGTATTATTCACTAACCAAAATTTGATATTATTCACTAACCAAAATTTGATGCCCTTTCTATAACTAAGACACTTTATAAGGAGTTGGATGACTCATCTTCTTCAAATTTAATTTAATTACCATCTCTATGGATACTATATTTTCAGTGATACCATTATCATAATTACCTAAAAATATTTACCTTTCAATTTGTAGATGGTTCTAAATAACATTTTCCTTTGAGGTGGCTCTTGATTTCTTTTGTGGGTTTCAATAAAATTCTTTTCATCAGTAATGTTTCTCCTGTATTTGGAGCATCTTCATGAGGAGGTGAACCTATACTTTCTACATCTTTAGCTTGGGTAAAATGAATATTTCCCTAAATTTTAGATGGATTTTTAGAACACTCAAAGGACCTATGTCCAAAATTTTCACACTTAAAACATCTACCAATAAATCCTCTACCTCTATTAAAAGGCCTTCTACCTCTGTAAGGATACCTACCTCTTGGAGTAAACTCATCTATGGAAGCTACTGCTAGCTTGAGAGCTATTAGATTCTCCTTGATGTGTCTATAATTGAATTATTCCTCCTTGTTATCCTTTTTCTCTATAAGTTCTACCTCTACCCCTTATATGTTGAGATTATTTTCTTACTAATTTTTCTTCTACTTTCAAGGCATACTAGTCTGCCTCTCCCACTGATTTTGGAATGATGAGACTCATCTCATCCTAAACATCAAATTTGAAGCCATTCATATACCTTTCCACCTTTTCTACATCATCTTCAAAATTACCTACTCTTATGGTTAGTCTATAAAATTCCTTAGTATAATCTTTTATATACGTTTCTTTTTATTTTAAATTTTGTAATTTTCTAAAAAGATTAACTTGATAATCCTTGGGCATGCATTTATAGTTTAATTTAATAACCATCCTATCCCATCTTTTGATTTTTGACTTTCCTTTTCTTCTTCTTTCTTTTTGCATTCCATCCCATCATAGGGATGCATGATTCTTCAATCTAGTCATGGAAAATTTGAACTTTTTATCATCATTAACTCCATATTCAAGGAATTTATCCATTACACTGATCCAGTCAATGAGTTCTTCCACTTTCAGGTTTCCCTCATACATTGGAACCTCTATCTTGGGTTTTACACTCACACCCATAATAGTTTGAATCATTATTTCTTATATTATTTATTCTTCTTCCACCAATTCTTCCTCTAGTGGTTCCTCTTCTCTATCATTGACTTCACCTATGTCAGTGCCTCTTCTTTGAGCCATTTCTAGATGCTACAATCTAGTCATGAGATTTTTTATTTCCTCCATTACAAATACCTATCCAAAAACTTGTCTTGGTTGCCTCCTTCCTTTGCCTCTTGCTCTCATCACCATTTTTATAATTCAAAAATCTTCTATGTCTCTCTATTTTATAGAGCTTATTGATCTGATATCACATATTGATGTCCAAAATTTTTAAAAACAAATACTAAATCAAACTTTATTTTACATTCTCCAAATAAAAGGTGAATATTTGTAAAAAAAATATCATGAGAAAATAAAATTCTTACCCTTACTCTAGAGAATACAAATAAAATATTAAAATCCTCTTTGAAATTTAAACATGAAATTTATAACCCCTTTTTACCATATATGAATTGCAACTTGTATATATTATGGAAGATATCATCCAATTTCATCTTTCCCCTAAATAGTAATCCATTTTTCATTTAATCAATTTCTTTATTGAAGACATATATGGGAAATCATGATATTTAATTCACTCCCTTCACACTATGGCGCCTTTCCTGGAGAAAATAGATAATAATTCCATAGACTTATAAAATCTTCTCCCTGACTATATATATATATATAACATGAAATACAATAAAATTTAATTTATTTATCTACTAATCCTCTATCATACACTGCAAGAGTTTCATAATACATGATAAACATGTTTGAGACATTCTAATTTAGCACTCATATCTACATATTATCTCCAATGAAACCATATAAAACTAATATTTTGGAGTCATTTAACCCTAAGTCTATTTAGCTAGGTGTCATGCCATTATCTAGGATGCTTTTGCATTATGAACAAACTATAACTTATCTTAGGTTCAAGGAAATGAAAATCCACACTTCTATCTTGGCTTATAATTTTGAATAACAATTGGCTCTCTCACATAAAATTTATATATTCATTAATTTTGCACATTCATGAATCTCCAATTTATTTCAACTCATATCTTGAATTGCCTAATTTAATAATCCTTTTATTTATAAAGTCTCAGTTTTATTTAGTAACATGCAGATCACCCAAACTGGGTGGTGTTTATTCAATTTATGAAAGAACAATAATAAGATAAAAACATCAATTTAATTTCAATGCACCACTTATTTGGATCATGCAATCCACAAAATGATAAATTCCATATATCTACTACCACTTTTTTTCATGGATCTTGAATTTATTTCTATACTTCTATAATTAAACCTGAATCCACATGGAATTTACTTTGATACAAAATATTATCAAATATTTCTAATAATATATGTTTGTTTTAATACACATTTAACCCCATAAACAAAATACAATTGAAAATTTATACTAACCTTTTTCCCTTTTTACCTAGAATAGAACTTATCTATTCATTGGAATGGATACTAAACTTAAGCTTCTAAATATAATTATTTAGTATTTATTTATTATTTTGACACTATCTATACAACTTACTAATTCAAACATTCTAGATTCTTTACAACTACTGCCACCTAGATACCTGACTAAATTTTAATTTCTACCCTTTTAATTTTTTTTACATACATAATAATTTTAAAATTTCAAAGTACAAAATATAAAATAATTTAATAATACCCCCTAAAAATGCACTTGCATCAAATTATCAATGCATTATAATAAATAATTTTCAAAGGCTTCTTATGGATGGAAAAACCCTAAGAAAATTTAAATATACTATGAGGTATGTGAAAAATAAAATCTATGTTGTTTTGTCTAATGGCTTAAGTATTAGGACCATACCCCTTACACCATGACACTAAGAAAAATGCTAACCACTTGGACTAAAATTGTAATATTGTTTTAAATCCTAGGAGTAATTCTAAGATAAGTTTTGTCTCATAGTTGTAAGATAGAGAGTCATTTTAGGTAGATGAAGAGTTATCTTCAAATATGAAATGAATTATCATAATATTTTCTATTTAATTATGTAATCATTCATACTTCATTAATGCAATTTTTAATATCTTTGGTTTGCACCAAATATTGTCATCCATCATGGATTGACATTAGTATTAGAGTGTATTTTTTATTTTACACATTATTAATGATTTCTTGTATTTTTCATTATAACCAATCAAATTATTTCAAACATTAGTAATTTAATGTTTAGGAATACAAAATATATCATGGTGATTTGTGAAGTGTTTTGGTAGAATTTATTAATGTTCCAAGGTGATTCTATTATACTTATAAAATTGATAGTTTGTGTAATCACCCAAAAAAGACCACTCATGCCTTGGATGTCCACTTGAGGTCAATTTACCCTTAGTATAACACTCAACCCATATTAGGGGCCCTTTTGATCCACTTTTAGTCACATGGTAGCTACAAATAGTACCTAGGCCTATAAAACACGATATGAGACCCATAATGGCACAAGTCATTAGTGATTTATATCCTTACACCCTTCAAAAAGCTACTTTACATCTCCCTAAGAGGATTGCAGTCATCCTAGACCTATTCTTAAGTCAGCATCCCAAGTCATTTTTATGAGAACACTATATAAACACTACTCTCACACTCTTACACCCTAGGTGGACATTATCACACAGAAGCACACAAAAGTATTGTTGATTGTTTTTACCATAAGTTAAAATGGATCAACCCCCATATAGTCTAAATCTTAAATAAGGGCTGATTATAACATCATAAGGTGTCACATAGTTATATTTGATGTTATATCACATGTTTTTTTAACTTTGGTCAAGATTCAGTTTAATCCTTATGTCATTTGATATTTTTGGGGTCATTTTAAAGTTATATATGAAAGTGGTGGGTTTTCAAAGTGTTAAAGTAGTTAGAGTATATAATAGGTTTGCACAGGCCTCAAAAGTTTGTTCGAGCTTTCAAATATCAAGTGGTAGTTGCTAGAATAAATCTAGAAGAACCTACAAACTTAAAGAATTATTTGGTACTTGGTAAATTTTCCAATTGGCTAAGTACAAAATTATTTTAGACATTTTATCCACAAAAAAAAGCTAAGTAAAAAGTATTTTGAACATCTTGTCCAAAAAAAAACCCTGAAGACCCAAGTCTCTTAGACAAATTATTCGATACCAAAAGCTAAGGACATATTCTTTTAGGGAAAATGTCTGAAACATAAGTCCTGACAAATGAAAAATTATTTTAATAAAGTGTTTGAGAAAAATACTCTAAAAAAAATTCATAATATAAAGTTCTCAAAGTACTATTTTTTTTGGGAAAATTATCTGGGTAATTTTCCCAAAGACAAAATTCTTTTAGACATTTCATCCATGAAAAATGATCTAAGTCTAATTTCTTTCGAACAAATTATCTAATACAAAAGGTTAAGGACATATTCTTTTCAACAAAATGTTTGAAACATAAAGCTTGATGACCCATATTATTTTGGTAAAATTAGCCAATGTAAAAAAATATGAATCCATAATTCTTGTGGGGAAATTATCTCAAAGACAAATATCCCAAGGAAATTACCCATAAAAAAAAATCTGATAGAATTGAATTGTTTTAGGAAATTTAATCTAGTAGAGTATGATGTTCATGTAAACATAAAAAATGAACCCAGGCAAAAAATCATTGGCATTTAAAAAGTGACGTTCATGTAGACATCATTGATGGTTTCATAGCCATCATTAATGGTTAAATGGATGTCAAATTTCATTCATGGAAAATAATCATTAGGGGTAAAATTTTCATAGTCATGCAGATGTTAAATACAATTACCTAGATGTCAAATAATGGGAGCACATATATCAAATTTTATCCATGATAAATAGCCATTTGAGTTCAAATAGTGGGTCCCAGTAGATCAATAATTGGTGTTTGAGTGTACATCTAGATTCAATGGTGTGAGTAGAGTCAAAATGTAAATGAATCATATGATAAAATCATGTTTGAGCAATCAAATCATGATCTATAACTCATGTTTAATTATATAAATAGATCCAATGGCATGAGTGGGATTCAAATTTCAAGGAGCTTAGATCAAATGCAACACTGATAGATGTCATGATCTCAGGACCCTTGGTTTGTGATTGATGACCAATGTTGAAAGTTGAAGTAGAAAAAAGGTGGGGTCATGATGGGCTGACCTTTGATAGATATTTATCTACACAAAAACATAAAAATGACCCTGCAGAGTCTGTAGTTATGAACCTGCAGAGTCCATAGAATCTGGAAAGCTTTGATAAAAAAATCATAGCTCACAACTATTATATTGTAATTGACTGCAAACAGGGGTATTGTATTTGAAAGAAATCACAGGTTCAGCGCACATTACTTTTTGGTTTTTCACAGGCTCAGGTTTGTGCATCCCATTTTCATCTCCAAATGTCCTAAAATATAAAATACATTCGGGACTATGCATCAAATCAAACCCTCTTCATCACCCTAGCTTACAAGCCTTACTAAACATGTGTTCTTCTCCATTGGGACTGTGTAGATATACACCATTCACCTCACAAAATAGGTGGTCTCATGATTAAACTCAGGACTATTTTTACCCATGGCTATAAAGCCTTCAAATAGGCATAATCAATTCTGCAATAACACATATCATCTACCCTTGGCTCAATGACCTTGTAAATAATTGTAATGTTTTTAATTTAAAAATGACATACATACTTATCTAGGTGCCATAGCCAAATGAAAACCTCAAATTTTCTCACATTTAGCACAAAGTTGTACTCAATTTCTTGAGTCGATTCAACTCATTAATATTTCAATATTGTTTGTACTGTCTAGACATATCTTGAAATATATAACAAATATGCATCCTATCAGATCTTATTCCATAATAGTGTCCCTCTCTATTCAAGTCCGCGTGAATCTAGATGCATATTCAGTTCACCATTTCTATTTGGTTCTCAGTCAATGATCTTTTAACAGAGATGCTAATGGATTTTATTAAATGGACCAAGACATCATCCAATAATGGGATTACAATTCCATTCTCAACGTTCCCACGGGCTCCACCTTGAATCAAATCCTCTTAACTAGTGTCACCTTCTGTCTCCTTTTCTTCAGTAACTCTGCAGCTTGGCCGAATGGCCTTCTTGACTCCTCTTCTCCCTAAAGTATATCCTTCTTCGCTATTTTCCTCTTTGTCCCTCTATCCTCTTTAATGAACTCTCTAAGGGTAAGCACCATCTATAATTGCAGTTGATTTGTTTTATGGATGGTCCAACGAATTCATCAATAAGGAAATCAAATCTCCTTAAATCTTGAATTGTTCTATAAAGACTCAACTATTCATCTAATAAGGGAATTCTTCAACTATACTTGACTCCATGCCATCCGTGAATGATTATAACAATAATAGGATTATTGAAATCCTTTGACAACTAATAAATCCATATGAAATATATTTAGTCCTTATTTCTCCTCCATATGACAAGTATTATATTTGAAAATATAACTTAGAGGGAAACTTATATAATTGCTTAGGCTAATGCCTATCCAAGGCTTATTCAACTAGTCCTTGCTAGATGCTCCTGCATCATACTCTCCCTCTAGAGACAATTTGCTCCTGTATAAAAAATGAACTACTTCCTCCATGTATTAGTCTTTATTATATTCCTAGATCCCAAGGTCTTGTTATGAATGCCAATGCTGTTGTTTGTCTTTAATATTCTTTGTCCTTCAATTTGCTTTTCTTCCTTTTCTAGTATGTTTTTCTCCTCATCTCTTTCTCAGCTGCCATCTCCCATTTCCATGCTTCTTCATCTTCATATATGTCTTCAAAATCTTCTTGTTGTTCTTCTTGTTTCAAAAATTTGTCCATTGAACTATGGACTTCATTCATCTCCACAACTTTAACACCTGCATTCAAAACATCAAAGGCAATGTTAGAAGTAAAAACTTGAGACCATAAAGTCTCTTGGCTGCCTCCACTCTTGTGTTCTTTGGCCAAAACTGCCTTTGCCTCTTTGCTTTGCTCTTGTCTTGTTCCACTCTTCCCAATGGTGTCTTCACCATGACTTGTATCTTCATTCATCTCTCTTGAATGACCAAACAACTCCTCCAACATCTTCAACTCTTTCTTTAGTAATATCTCATCTATCTCACCATCTTCTTCATCAAACTTGGGTCCTTCATTCTTAAGGATTACTTGTCCTTTACCCCTTATCTCATCTTTTCTTTAGCTGTCTTTATGCAAACCAACTTCTTCATCAACATCAATATACTTATCAAAATCAATTGAAACACTATTACCTTGTGTATCCTTACTCTTTCCAATCTCTGCTTGAAGCCATCTTGTTTGTTCTTTGCTTTCAATGAGGCATTGCTTTGTTGCATACTCTCCCCTTTCCTCATCATCCATCCATTTGGAATGCTCTCATTGCTGCATATTAGTCCACACAACCAATTTCCATTTTTCATTTCTTATGAAAATATCATTGAAGGATTCAAAAACATCATCATAAACAATTTGTTTACCTTTTACCTCTTTGGTATACCTCTCAAGTGTCCTGACTTCATGGAATGCTTCTTCCATACTCACCATCTCACCTTCATTTTCTTGGCTGCTTGAATCACCTTCAATCCTCTTCCATTGACTTCTTGGTGTTGCTGTCTCAACACTCACATCTTTACTTTTTGCCTTCTTAGGCACCCACATTTGATTCTTTCTCTTATCAATTGACTTCACAAGCCATTTAGGCATCTTGCATCCATGCTCTTGTACCAGCACTTCTTGTTGCTTGGGATTTTGCTTCTTCCACCCTTTAGGCATCACATATCCATGGTTAAATTCTCTTTTTGAGGGCTCTATCATCTTCCTTAAATCTTGCACCTGTACATTAGCAGCTTCATGCTTACAATAATCATCAAAATCAGGTTTTAGCACTTCATTTACCTCTTTAATAGCTTGTTCCATGGAGCAATATTTCTCTCCTTTTGTGCTTGGCTGTTCTCTTACCTCTTCTTGGCATTTAATAGCATCATGGAAGTCATCCTCATCTTCTATCTCTCCTCTTGCTTGTAGGGGTTCTTCAACACCTCCCTCATGCATTAACCAATGCATCTCTTCTTCTTTATCAACAACAGCAAACTTTTTCTTTTCTCTTACATATTCACTTGTGTACTTGGTGTCTTCTCTTGCATCAATCTCTTCGCTCTTCAAAGGCCTTCTCTTGACCTTCATAAGGCTGTTCATACCTGTAATTACCCATTCAAAGACAACATTAGATGTAAAAACAAGAGACCACAAGGTCCCTATGAGTGCTCTCTTCATCGACACTCTCATCTTTTCAAGTGCTCTTCCTGGCACTTCATCTTTTCTTTCTTCTCTTCTCTTGTTCTCCACAATGAGAACCTTCTTCTCCACCTCTTTCTCTTATTGCTCTCTTGGCAATCTACTCATCCTCTTCAAGCCTCTATGGGCTTCTCTCTTCTTGGCAATCTCATTTTTCCTTCTTCTCCTCTTCATTAGGAGATCCACTGGCCACTTCAACCTTTTCTTTATTGGCCATACCCACACTTTCTCATTTGATTGCATCCCAGATTCAAACATGATTTTAATCTTAGCTAAATCTTTCCACAAACTAGCAATCTCTTTCTTAAAGTCAACATTAGTCATACCTCTCTTCTTTTGGATGCTTGTTTTCTTCTTGGTGCCCTCATATACCTTGCTGCTCTGTAGTGCCTTCAACAATACTTCCATTTCTAAGATCTTCACCCAAGTCTTTTCCACCTTAGTCTCTTGATCCCTTCAGGTCCTCACCTAGGTCTTTTACACCCTAGTCTTTTGGTCCACTTGTCTCACCCAAGCCTTTCTCCTTGACTGGTCTTTTGACAATCTCCTTGATCTCACCTAGGCCTTTTGTATCCTAGTCTTTTGACCCTTTTCTCAATCCTGCAACAATTATTTATACAACACTTCAACAAACACAAATCACAAATCCAAGCTTACCTTGCTTTGGATCTTTCTCTTGAGCATTCACTTGCACTCTTACTTTTGAGCTTCTCCAAGCTTCTCTTCTCAATTCTTCAAACTCCATCCTTTACCTCACCTAAGTCTATTTTACCTTAGTCTTTTGGCAAACTATCCAAGCTTCTTCTTGGATCTTCTTCTTCTTCTTGAGCAATTCACTATGCTCTTCTTCTAGAGCTTCTCTGGGCTCTTCACTAAGCCTTCCTTGGCTTCTTCTCCTCTTAAGCCTCAATGGCTTGACTGCCTTCCTCTTCACCTATTTACTTCTCAAACATAATAAACTCAAATCAAATAGCAAATATTACTCATACCTTTCCTCAAAAAATCCCAAGATCTTCAAGCTCTGATACCAAAATTGATGGGCTGACCTTTGACTGATATTCATCTACACAAAATCATAAAAATGACCCTGCAGAGTCCATAGTTATGAACCTACAGAGTCCATAGAATCTGGAAAGCTTTGAGAAAAAAATAATAGCTCACAACTGTTATATTCTAATTGATTGCAAACAGGGGTATTGTATTTGAAAGAAATCACAGGTTTAGGGCACATTACTTTCTAGCTTTTCACAGGCTCAGGTCTGTGCATCCCATTTGCATCTCCAAATGTACTAAAATATAAAAGACATTTGAGACTATGCATCAAATCGAACCCTCTTCATCACCCTGGCTTACAAGCCTTACTAAACATGCATTCTTCTCCATTCGGGACTATGTAGATATACACCATTCACCTCACAAAATAGGTGGTCTCATGATTAAACTCAGGACTATTTTTACCCATGGCTATAAAGCCTTCAAATAGGCATAATCAATTCTACAATAACACATATCATCTTCCCTTGGCTCAACGACCTTGTAAATAATTGTAATGTTTTTAATTTAAATTGACATACATACATATCTAGGTGCCATAGCCAAATGAAAACCTTCGATTTTCTCACATTTAGCACAAAGTTGTACTCAATTTCCTGAGTCAATTCAAATCATTAATATTTCAATATTATTTTTACTGTTTGGACATATCTTGAAATATATAACAAATCTGCATCCTATCAGATCTTATTCCATAATAGTGTCCCTCTCTATTCATGTCCGCGTGAATCTGGATGCATATTCAGTTCGCCATTTCTGTTCGATTCTCAGTCAATGATCTTTTAACAGAGATGCTAATGGATTTTATTAAATGGACCAAGACATCATCTAACAATGGGATTACAATTCCATTCTCAACGTTCTCATGGGCTCCACCTTGAATCAAATCCTCTTAACCAGTGTCCCTCTTTGTCTCCTTTTCTTCAGTAACTCTGCAGCCTGGCTGAATGGCCTTCTTGAATCCTCTTCTCCCTAAAGGAGATCCTTCTTCACTATTTTCCTCTTTGTCCCTCTGTCCTCTTTAATGAACTCTCCAAGGGTAAGTGCCAGCTATACTTGCAGTTGATTTGTTTTATGGCTGGTCCAACGAATTCATCAATAAGGAAATCAAATCTCCTTGAATCTTGCATTGTTCTATAAAGACTCAACTATTCATCTAATAAGGGAATTCTTCAACTATACTTGACTCCATGCCATTCATGAATGATTACAACAATAATAGGATTATTGAAATCCTTTGACAACTAATAAATCCATATGAAATATATTTAGTCCTTATTTCTCCTCCACATGACAAGTATTATATTTGAAAATATAACTTGGAGGGAAACTTATATAATTGCTTAGGCTAATGCCTATCCAAGGGTTATTCAACTAGTCCTTGCTAGATGCTCCTGCATCAGGTCAACTAAGAAAATTTTACTAGACTTTAGATGGATAAGATAGGCTACATGTTCAAATGATGATAGAGGAAACTCTAAAATAGAATGAGTAATATGGAAAGGAATTCCACATGGAGAACTACATAGGATCAAAGGATTTTTTTAGAAAATCAAGCTCTTCGAACTCATATGTCACAATGAAATCTCAATCAAAGACTAAATATGAACAATGACTACCAAATGTAAATAACAAAGTCAAAAAAAGAAATTATTTAATGCAGATGGTAAATTCAAATGTCTAGAAGATAATTAGTAGTTAAGAAAACATTTGTGACTATCATAGCATATGTGTTGACTCTCCTATCTCAGTTTTAAGTGCCTGAGATATGATCCATGATGAAAATAGTTTCATGAAGGCTAGCTGAAGAATCTCTACACTATTTTGGAGAGTTTGCCATGATTTATATGGATATTTTTATTAAGAGTCTTTCATGGTCTATTTCACACTTAGTTTCACCTACAACTTAATTTGTTTTCATGCCTAGACATTTGTTCAAATGACTCTTAAACTTATTTCTTTGCTCTTCTCTCTAAAGTTCTATAATTAACTACCATTTTAGCCCTTATTATCTAATTCCACTCCATGTATGGTGAATCCTACTATAATGATGTCATATTTTACCTTTTAACATTAATGTAAATATGGTTTTGAGTTCTTAAACAATTTTATAAGTGTGAAAGTGGCATATAGTAACATAAAGTGATAATTCTTTATCCTTTCTTCCCTTATCTTTTCATGTTTGTGCAAGATTTCCTATTATAATAGGTTATATGAAGTGTTGTAAAGTGTATGAGCCTATATTTTAAGTGCATAATGATCCTTAGTGTCTGTAACTATCATATGGTTCACTTACCTTGGATATATTTCATGTGTCTCACCTTCATATTGAAATACTCATGTTATAATCCATTGGACTTGGAAGTTAGTTTGTATTCCTTCTTTATTTGTGCATAAAAGCATGATGGTCGTATGTAAAACATCTTGGTGTATCACCCCCTTACATTATGTTCATTTCATTCAAATTCTAACTCTTTTCCCCATAAGTAACTAGTTAAGCAGGAATGAGTAATTCAAGATACATTCAAGGAGCTAGCCCTTAAATCTAGAGGCTCACTTCCACTATAGGTACACTCACATACTTGGAAGTGTTCCTATGTTTCCCAAATTTAGAAGAGGCTTGAACACCCTCTTCTAAGGTGTAATATTTTGTGGCAATAGGTACCACTTCACATTGATGTAAATCTCTTAATTCTTCCAATATTATATTGAGTCAACCCATACATTCAATAATCCATCCCTAACATAGGTATTTATATCTCAAATGGCTTCCAAGGCATCCTCTCATGTACTTACACTTAGGAGTTATAACATTCAATTATACTTGTACCAAGATTTTATGTGGGAGAACTACATTGGGCTTGATCCCTTCTTAGAGTATTGGTATGCAAGACACATGCCAACACAGGGGTGTGAATCACACATCCAACACATTAGACCCACTAATCCTTTTTTCTCATGGTGTTCATTCAAACCCTTCAAAGTATGAAAACCTAAGGTTTTCTAATACAAAAAAAATCTAAAATACAAAGTATTGATTACACATAACTAAATTTTATAACAGAGATTAAATACGACCTAATCTACAAAACTTAGAAATTGTTTGGATAGTAGACACATAAGATATCATAGTCAATATAAGGACACTACCACCACATTTCCAATAATGACACTAATGTCTAATTATGGTCCTACTATCTAAGACATTGATATCCTATTTTTAATACTCAAACCAGCCTCAACCTTAGTTTATAGCCTCTAGATCATCCATCTTAGGTGATTTCCAACTAAGTCATTATTTGCACTATTTTTCACTATTTTTAGAAAAGTCAAAGCTAATCAATTCTCTAACAAATCAGTGGATATATTTATTGCATATTATTTCCCCAATTTATTCTACTTGGTTATTTAATAAATATATGATTTACATTGAGCTAAGTATTAAATGGTTAAAACATTTGTAAACCTGACTTACATTGAATATTGCTTAAAACCCTAGTTTAATTATAGGGTTTGCCTTTTACATTATTATGTACTAAATTAGGGTTATAATTTTTTTTCACAACATAACTAGTCTAACTTAGTCCTCTATTAGGTTTTAATTAATTTAATAAAATTAAATTTTTTCCAACATACCCTCTAAAACCCTAGATCCACATACTAGATCCTTATACATCCAAACACTAGCCTTTAGGGTTTCAAATAAAATTCTAATTTGTTTCTATACATTGGGCTACATATTTCCCATATTTTCACATATATTGATATTAGATTACATTCTACATATTTTTTTATTGTTATTCATTATTTGCATTATCTTCTTTGGTAAGTTTAAAATGACATCCAAGAAGCCTCTTATCCCTCACCCAATTGATCAATTTATAAAATTTTCACATAATTATAAAAACAAATGGAAATTTTTTAAGTTTTCACATTATCACATGATAATGACTTCATATATACTGGTTATGATGATAACTATTGTTGTAATAATGGATATGATGATTACCATGAACATGACAATGAAACTTTTGATGAGGATAGATTAGATGCATTTTATTCTATTTCTTATCCCTCTTCTCTTGCTTCTCAAAATAAAACTAAAAATATAAGGCCAAAATAAGCCCTGGTTTGTAATGATTCATTTCAATGTGACCCTAGATTTTTAACCACTTTTGCTACATCCTTATTCAAATTAAAGCAATAAAAGAATAATAAAATTAATTTACCTTTACATAGTTGAAGTAACATTATACATGATGTTCTTAGCATATAAAAGCAAAATGCACATCCTTTACCCTTCTCAATTCAATTTGAAAAGCATGTACAAATTATATTAAACCTTTTACTGATGCACAAACTACCTTCTTTTACATTTCAAGCATAACACAATGATTCTATGCAATATGTAGATAGTTTAATTATCTCTAACCCTTATCTTACATGTCATAATGTGCCAAATGAAAACATGATTTATAGTTCTTCTACCCTTGACTCCAAGAGTGAAAATAATGATCATATGTGCATTCCACTCATAGCTAGTAAAGACAACATTTCATTGCACCTACACATGATGACACATTGAATAGTAGTAAAAATATAAAATCTTCTCTTACTCTCTCTCTCTCTTAGTGAGCATGTGAATTATACTTCTACTCTTACTTCTACAAGTGAATTAAATTATGATTTTTATGAACCTTGAAATAATGATGATTACTATGATTATGGTGAATAATACATGGAGTCTACACTTTCTAGTTTTCCTCCTACTTCACCTATTTATCTTGTTCAAAAAAAAACTTGGTCACATGTTTTTTTAAGTATTGGTAAAGGTGTTTTTTTTTTTAAATGAGGACCCTACCCCTTACATAGCTGAATTAAAAAGGTCTGAAACCCAAATAAGACAAGACTAACACAAATAAAGAATAAAAGAAGAAATAGAAAAGAAGTAATTTAAATTTTAGGATTCATCCAGTCTTTGTAGTCCTTGGCCCACTTCTAAATGAGATATTCTAAGAAATAATTTCCAGTAATATTAAGCTCAAGTGTCACCATCAATTCCCTTTAGTTTGGCATCCTTCAAGTGAAACTCAACATTTTCATCTTTACCTTTAGCTAGGGAGTTTAGAGTATCCATGATTTTTAGACTCTTAAACATAGTGAATTTGATATAGTTGATCAAGATTTTGAGATTCTTATTGAGGGAGACACTTTGATGTAGAGATTTTATCAAATTTCACTTCTCTTTACACTTAGATTACATTTTTGTCAATCTTTCATGACCAACACTAGGTCTATTTGGTACAAGTGGCCAAAAAATCAAATCTTTGATCATCAATATTCCAAACACATACAATACACAATCTCATAATTACAAACTATCTCACTTCACTCACATCCCACATTAATGAGAAGAACTCACATTGACTTGTGTCACTATTCCCTATTCTACAACATACCTTTATTGGTTTTTTGAGTTTCTTAATTAATATAAGGTCATTGATTCAATAATCATGCTCATTAAAAATATTAGTACCCATCATGTATTAGTTATGTTTGTCAAACACTATAATCATCTTTTACAATGCATTAAGACACACCTACCACTTTGCTCTACCTTATCACTAATCCTTGTAGCCCTTTTCTATTGAATTTCTTTGTGTATGGTGTTGTACAGACACTGAATAAAGAATCACAATACTATTTTAGTACCCTCTTTCTTCCTTCACCTTTTCCTAAAGTTTCAAGTCTCCTTCACTTTAAGGCCACTATTTAGGCCTTTTAGGTCATTTAGGACCTTGTTACACTCAATTATCTAGAAAATTATGAATCCATACCCAAACAAGATAAAAAAATTCAAAATATTTTATTCCATCATCAACCCTATATTTTCACTAAATATCAAGGGATTTAACTAGTTAAAACATTTATAATCTCAAATTGAAGCTCTGAACCATAGAATAGGGTTTTGTTGTCTCAGTCATAGGTTGAGTGCTACTAATTTCCACTATGTATGTCTTGAGAGTTTTCAAAGACATAAAACTTATTTATTATGTCTATCTAGACTCTAGGTAACTTCTCCAATCATTTCACCTATTTTTATATCCACTGTATATGTCAATCAACTTAGAATATGCTTGATTATGTAAATAATAAAACCCTCTACAAGCCTATGCTAGGGTTTACACACTCTTAATATCTTATTATCTCACTTAAAGGTTAAAATAACATTAATTATTTTAAAATTTACTAACCAAAGTGATTTAGAGTTTTTTCCAACTTGAATCCTTGAGCATATCCCTCCAAGAAACCAAATACACATTCCAATCTTGACAACATTTACTATAAGAAACAAGATCAGTTTAAAGATACCATTACTCATAGGGTTTATAAGTAAATTAAAAGTTTCATAAAATCAATTAAAACTCAATATATCTCTTGAAATGTAAAACACAACCTACTAACTTCAATTATTGAACTTCTTGTTAAGCATAATTTGCAAATAGTGGATTTCTCACAAAACAGGGGTTTGTAGATGCTATATCTGAACACCAGATGTCATTGTTGTCATTATTTTCAACATATATTTAAAATAACACTACATAGTATTTTAATAATTCTAACACACTTACCCAACTTCATTAGATTGATCATTTTGAAGATACATTCTATAATCAAATATAAAACACATCAACTCAAGGTTTGTATTACCTTCCTTTGATATGGACTTTGTTTTCATATGTTCCTTTAGAGTATTTCTTAAAACAAATTACCCTATCCTAAAAAAAAACTTGGAGACAATATCAATTCCATTATTTTTATCAACAATATACATGTATTCAATCACAAAAGAAAATGACCTCAACAGAGTCTGCATTCATTCTTCCTTTAAAAATAGGGGTTATAATAATCAATCTCCCCTACATAAAATCTTATCAATTTTCCATTCCTTAACATATTTAAATGGAATTTTAGGATTACCATCCCAAAAAAATCTCTTTTACACACTAATAAAACTCATATATATACCAAAACTCCTAAAACAAGATCATAACTAATTCTTGATCAAGATTCCACAAGTAACTCCTAAACCAACATGGGGTGGTGGACTACCACCTCATTCAAACTTGAAAAAATCATTCCAATCCATTATAAGACCTTTATGAGACCATAAATGTTTTATTAAAACATTGAGTTATTAATTACACCTCTTTCCACTCACCTAGAGCCACTAAGACATTATGTAATTTTGAATTTCACTTTTGGAGGGAAAACTAGTCCAAAACCAATTCAATTTTGTAACCACAATCAAGACTCCTAATAATAATTATAGACCACTTTGAGAATTCCAATATTCCCTTGCATCACATTTTTATTTTCCATATTGTTGATCCTTTCTTTGATTTGGTGGACCTCGGAACTGATTTTAATCTGATCAATTTTGGTACAATATATGCCATCATTGAGGCTTAGTTTGTTAAGTTCATCCTTGAATATTTTTTTATCCCTCACACACCAATGAAGTGTTGAGGTCAATATCTCCATTTCTAAAAAAATTAGGACCCTTGTTCAAATTTTACAAATTATGTTATAAATTAGGCATTCAACTTGATCAAAGTGCATTAGTGAGTCTCATGTTTTGATTTAGGTTACATTGACATGCTAGCATTTAAGATTTATTTGATATTATCTAATGTTGCTAAAATTTGTCTCATGTGTTTCCATATTTCATGATCAATGGATCTTCATTATAATGAACAAATGTTCATGGGTTTATGCTTCAATGTTAATTTAACCCTTAGTTGGTTAATTAATATAGTCCCATTAGAATTATTATGTTAACATTTGGTCCTTAATTGATTATTTGAATCCAAGTTTAAATGAAGTTCAAAATCTTAGTCTAAATTTATTTAACCTAATTTATTAATAAATTTGATTCATATCTTTGACAAGTCACTTTATTCCATCATAGCCATAGTTTAATTTTAGCCTAAGTTTTGATCGAGTTTATTAATTCATTAAAACTTTAGTCTAAGATTTATGCTAAGTATTTATATGTCCCAAGCACTTAATCTTTAATTTTATTATTCATAGGTATGAATTGAATGTAGGATTACCAAGTGTCTAATCCTCACTCGATCATATTTAATATCAATGACATATGGGTGATCACCCAAAGTTAACATGTCAAAGTCCCTTGATCAAAGATTGACAATGCGTATTCTTACATACAAATTTTTAGAAATGATATGCATTGAATATCAATTCAATAGGTCAAGATAGATCTATGATACATTTTTAATTGTATAAATGGAGATCTAATAGTGAGCATAAAGTCAATATGTTAAAGGATTTTGAAATTAAATACAATGGTGATAAGTGTCATAATCACATGAATATTCAAAATATTAATGGCATGTGTTTGATTGTGTTTTTATCAAATTAATGACATGCATTTGATCATGTAGATCAAAGATCAAAAACACACGTTTAATCATACAGATGGATATAGAAAATGTGAATAGAGTCAACAAGTCAATAATCTCAAATTGCATGTAAGGATGCTACATGACATAAGATTATTAACCAGATGGAGACTATCATAGGGTACATAGAAATCATGTGGGGATTTCAAGTGTCATAATTTTGGAATTCCAAATCAAACATCAATAGCTACATTAAAATTTAAGGCCAGGAGACTCTTAAGGAGATTGATGGAGCAAAGTTGATCAAATTCAAAAAGGAATGAGATGAAGACACATGTCCAAAGTGATAAGTATCATGTTTTGAAATTAAATAAATAGTGTGGTAAGGGGATGCCACATAATAAGCCATGTCTAATCAAAAGATTTTATAGACCTAAGAATGCAAAGGTATAAATATGCGATCAAAATATGATCTGGGTCACCAAATCAAATACTTCAAACTTGTATGCCATAATTAAATCTCAATTAAACCTTATAAAATCTCTTAGATGTATTAAAAATCCCTAAAATTATTAATGTATTCACTGTTCCAAATCAGAAGAGAGATCTCGATAATCAAAGTTATTCAAATAATTTAAACATATAGCTGAAAGGTTGAATTATCATTTATAAGAGGATAATAAAATCATAACTAGAATAATGGAAACCTATGGACCTAATAAAAATAAAGTGGTTGAATTATACTTATCATTTGATGTAAAGGGAAAAATAATCAAGGATACAGAGTTTGTGGCTTCTTCATTAAACATAGGAGACAATAATTGATCGAGCTTGTTTTGGACCATAGAAAATTAAGGAATTTTAACTAAAGAAAATGAGAAGTTGTTTTCAGTTAAGAGACTATATGGGGACATCATGGAAATTTAGTTGTTAGGACTCCATTATTCTATCACCAAACTAGAGGTATTACATTGTATCAATGTCTTGAGTCTTATTTAGAAAGATGCTTAAATTGATAAGGGTATGCTTATTCATGAACCTAGTTTGATAAAAATAACATATATATCTTCTATTGATTTTGAATCCTACTATAATCTAATTAGGCCCTAAATAGACCTTTCCTTCATTAATACGTGGGCCCAAAAACATACCATGATGGACATCCTAGTGAAATGGTTAAAAGATAGTAACAAGGTTATTGTGGATCCTAAAAATAAAATCCATGTGAGCCAATTTAGACAAGAAGTCAGAATGGTTATGAGCATGTTGAATAAGTTGTATGTATTTTCACATACTGTACATGTGGAACCAATATGGGTGCATGTTGCATATTTCATTATTTAGGAAATGGTAGTGCCTCCTCTAGGTGAAATCATTAGCATTTCCTTAAGTAGGTCTATAGGATTAAGTTAAAGAAGAGAAATAATTTCTTCATGATGTCATATTTGTTAGATTCCCTGTGTGCCACAACCAAAATCCCTAACCAAAGAGAATGGTCCCCAAATGGTACCCAAACTATGTCCCAATATTATTGTAAATTACATATTTATAAATATAAGGACCATTTACAATTCATTTGTGATTGTGTATATCCTACTCTGAGCCAAGACATCAATGGTGTTCCCATGATGAGGGTAAATCCTTTAACCAATAAGTCCATTAAGATAATGGGAGATATTTGGCTATACTCTGATTGCACAATTATCAAAATAGAGGGAACCCAAAGTGTCCCCCTTAAACTAATAGTACATGTGTTAGATAAATTGGTAGAATAAGAAGTTGCATACCAATTATTTAATGGAATAGATGGGATCTACAAAACCAAGAAAAAAAGACTTCTTCATGGTCTTCCCATGATAATTAATAGAACCATTTTTAGTCAATGGGACAAAATTGAAGATGATTCAGAACATAGGCTTTCTTTCAATTTGTAAATAAATGACCTTAACCATAAATATTGGGATCCCTATGTTAGAGTAAAAGAGAACTTGAAGAGCAAAGGCATTCCATATATACCTTATAAACATGAACCTAGTGCATTTGACTTTGTGTAAACTAAGGGAACCACTTATCATGAATTTGCTACAAGACTAAATGAATATAACATGAAGCTTAAATCTAGATTGTTATGAGATAAAAAGATGGAAGATAGATGGTAGCTTGTTCCTAAACAATATCATCTGGTAGTTATTAGATCTTCTAGGCTTCCCCCATATAACATACAAATAGATCATATGATTCAATAAATAAGACCATGAGAAGTTACTTCAAGATCCTTAGTCCCTATGTCCTTTAGAATAATAAAGCAAGATTTGTCTCAACAAGAAGAGGTTCACATGATAGCCTTAGATACACATGAATTTTTTGAAGATGCATTGAGAATGCTATTAATGACATATAAATTAGACACAAATGTAGAGAAGAAAAATGTTGAGGAAGCTAAGAAAAAAGGGAAAAGAGAAGTCATTAGACTTAATGATCATTGATCCTCCCAAGAGGAAGGTTGAGACTAGAATTGTCTCAAGGGAAAATAAACCAAAAATGACCATCACACCACCTTTGAAGGACATCAACTTATTTAGTGAAGAGAACCCTATCTATGAACCAACTATACCTAAATGACTCATATATGAACCAAGTTTGGAGAAGATTTCTACGACCTATCATCCTTGGGCTATAGTGAATACCATAGACATCCCTCTAAAATAGGAGTTGAAGCCTTAAATAATAGCCTTACAAGATGAAGAGGAAAGGAGGCTTATTACTCCAAGTCTATCATTAGTCTAGTCACAAACAAAGGCTTTAATCAAATATATGACCCAATCTTAGTATGAGCTAGATATAATCTAACCACTACTAGCCTATAAAGAGTGACTGAGATAATTGTCATTGAAGAAGGTCAAGAAGTTATGTACCAAAAGGTTGAGCCTTTGGTTCACTTAACTTAGAAGAGGGAACAAATACCTGGTGAAGATGCCATGTTTGAATAATGTCTTGGAACTAGTTCAATCCCAATCAAAAAGTCTACAAACTATAATTAGAGGATTGAAATAAGAGAATAAGATCCTAGGAAAATAATCCAGTATGTTAATACCAGTAGACATTGTTAATAGATTTAAAGTGGATACATTTGAGATATTCAATTATTTGAAGGTAATAAGGACTAATTAAGACATGTTTAATAAACATCATGCCATTGATCTAAACCAAGTCAATCAATATAAAATATCAGACAAGAAAATAAAGGCATTAATCAAGATAATAATGGAAAACCATATCCTTGAGCTTTAAATAGTCAGCCCATCACATTTAAACATGGTCATGATAATCTTGATGGAGAAAATTAGGGACATATATAGATGGTCAAAAGGCATTAAAGGTATCTCAAATGACTTCAAACAATTAGAGGATAGGATAGTACAAATACTAAGAAGTTTGATCAAGGATCCAACCATCCCCAATCAAATAGGCCTAATAACTATTGAAGAATTCTATAAGAGAGTTATTGAGTTCATCCAGGAGTTCAAGAGTAGAAGCAAGAGCACCACAAGGGTTGAAAACCAACATATCTTGAACTTGATCTTGATAGAAAATGAAAATATTGGCAATGTTAGGAGCATCAAAGAAGATATCGATAGAATAGATGAAATATTCAAAGATTTAATAGGGAAAACAAAGGAGATTTTCATAGAACCAATCATCAATCTTAGGTTGATTGATGAATAATATGACAAATCCATTAATATTTTAGAGTAAAAACAAAATGCTAAAGTTGTAAGGGTATTTCAAAGTCAACATGGTTAACTTAGAATATTCTTTTGTATCAAAATCATGTAAATCATTTTAAAATAATATACTATTTTTTAAAATCATGTGCAATGTATAACACACATGGCTTATAGGTTAGTCACATTTGAAAAGTGTCATTGATATAAGAATATTTATAAGAGGATATAAGAGGATATTTGTCATTATATATATTCTCATTTGAAAAAGAAGAGGAAGTTTAGAGAGCAAAACTATTATGTGAATTTTGGAGCAAGTAATACAAGCAAGAGAATTATGTGAATATTGTCTCATTTTGTCTATTTATTTGTTATCATGATTGCTTCCTCAAGTCTATATTCTAGTGTTTAGATTTGAATTGCTTTTATGGATTATAGATGTACATGTATTAATGCAAAGTTATCAATTTGAGTTTCATGCTAGGTTGACTAAAAGTTATTAAATTAATTTCAATGTCATTGCTTTTATAGAAGATGTGTAAATGTAATTTTCTTATTTAAGTAAATATTTAAAGTGAATTTTATTTATAATTTTTTAAATATCCTTAGACATTTGTCTGGTAATATGATAGGATCTATACTATTTGGTAATTTCATGTCCTATATTGGTTGGAAGATGCATGTCTTTGATTAAATTAAATCTTTATTAGGATGTTTGAACTAAAGAATAGAAAAATATCTCTTTCTACCTTATCCTGTTTATTTTCTTAGTTTTTGATCAAATCATTATAGTTTACTTTCTCATTATTAATATTCATGCTAGATTAAATTTTAGACTTTAGATTTTGATCATCACTCACTAGACTTAGTTAAAATAACTTTAGATTCTTCACAAAACTTTAGGACCATGATTTCTCCCAATAACCACTTGCATAATCATTTTGTGAAATAGTGAGATAGCTCGACCACCATTCCACCATAGATCTTAAGAAGATCACAACCAGTAACTCATGTAAAAGATTCCTAGAATATTAAAATGAGATGTGTTTTAAACACTATGAGAACACTATGATACATTTACATGCATCGAAAAGATTTGTAATTGGTTCTAGAAGGAGGGCATGAACTAAATATTTGTGAATCCAAAGTATTTTTGAGCTGATTTTAATGAATTTTGTTCATAGATCAGTTGATCCTTTACAAATTTGTGTTTTTCTTAACTTGGTTATGTAAATATCAATGATATTCATGGTTTTAGACTCATCTTTAGGCTCATTTAGCTAAATATAGTTATTCTTTGAATATTTATGTGAAATTTTTTCAAATATTGATTAAACATTGTGAATATGACATGTTTGAGGTTAGTGATAATAATTTTGTTCAAAGATCACTGATATTCAAAAGTTTGGATGTATATTTAATCTAATACAGTTAAATATAGTTGTTCTTTGAAATATTTTTATGAATTTATGAAAAGTTTGATTGAACTTAGAAATCTAAACATACAAATCTACTTATTTGTAAGACTTGAACTGTTCTTTGAAAAGACAAGGTTTCTACATCGTATTTAAATAGGATTTGGATTTCAAAAGCTATAACTACCATGAATAATAACTATATCAATGTTTGAGACAAGGATACCTCTTCTTTCTTTATAAATTCATATGAATACAAGAGCGAATAAAGGTAAATGTATAATATATAAATCTCAAACTACTTCAGTGATTTTTGCTATTATATTAAATCTTCATCAAGGTATGGCTTGGTTATCTATATCCTCTATCAATGTGCTTGGTAAGGTACATGACTTACCAATAATAATATAGAAACATTTACATTCATTTATTCCTATAGGTGTTGTTACTACTAAAGAACACATCAAGTCTTTTAAGGTTGCCTTAATATTGTTAAATGTTGTTCATGAAGATGTTGCTTATAGGTTGTTTCCTTTTAATTTTAAATATAAAAATTATGATTGGTTTATTAATGTTTCTAAAAATTACATTGTTAGTTGGAATGATTTCAAAGATTATTTCATTGATCAGTTTGGAAATATCATCAATACCTATGTTTTATATCAATAGTTCACTACATCGAAAAAAGATTCAAATGAAACCATTAGAGCTTTCAATGGTAAATTTTAAAATATGTCTATCATAACTATAGATCCCTATAAGCCTAATGAAGTTTTATATTTATAGATTTATAAGTATGATTTAGATCTAATGACTTCTATTTTTTTGAAAAGAGTTGTTGGATCCATAAAAACATTAGCTTTGGCCTATGCTAAATACAACCCCAAGGTAAATTATCATATTTTATTATTAATATAAATAATAATTTATCTATATTGAATATCATCCCAAATTCTAATCATAACATGCTTGATTTGAATCAAACTCCAATTTTAAACTAGTTGCCTTTGTGTCATGTTCATCCTAGTTAGAACCTAGGATTGGTAAATAAATATAAAAGTGGATCTCATCCGAAATATCAATGAGCTATGTTGTCAATATCTATTAATATTACTCAAGTCCATAACTCAGAGGCACCTAAGAATGGAAGTGACTCCATATTAAAAATGGTTAAAAAATTGAGCACTAGTTTTCTTCAGTTACAAAGACAGGTAGGTAACATTAGGGAGAATTCCAATAGAAACTATTCTTATCAAAATTTCAACAAACATAAAAATAGGTTTCACAATAGTAACAAATATAATAATAATGAGTCATTTTTAACTAATAACATACTTGAAATAAACATTTATGATATAGCTTTAACTAATAATTGTAGGGTTCATAACACTAAAAAACATGGTGAATTAGATTGTATATAATTTTTTAATGCTTTTGAAGTATTTCAAGATGAATTAGATACATTTGAAGTTGTGCCTAACAAAGATAATGTTGCAAAAACATCTAACTCTTTAGAGACATCTAAATCTTCCAAAATAACTCTTATGGTGGAAACCTTTGATTTTCCATTTCAAGATGAGAATGAACCTGAAGATACTCCAGAGGAGATTTATGATTTTCAACAATATCTGAAGAATAATTATCCATTGAGGAATAGAGAAAAAAACTACCAATGATAAAATCTACTCCACCAAACAATAGTAATACTCCTCCTAATCCCAAAGTAGTTAACAATCCAAAACATCCAAAGGGAAGTAAATCTAGAAATAATGTTGGTTTATCTAGTTATTATACCAAGAGTGGGTATAACATAGTAGAGGATATAAATAAAATTAAATATAATATCATATTACATGAATTGGCTTAGATAACTGAATAGTTAGACTTATTTCTAGAATCTTTAACTAAAAAACCGAGTAAATCACAAAAACCTATAAATGTAAATGTAGTAATGTATAAGCATAAAATAGAGGTTCCACCTTTTTTACCAATAATTAGAGTTTTTGGTATAAACTTTCATAACTACATGTTATATCTAGGTGTCTTTGAAAATATCACGTCATCAAGTATTTATGAAAAGCTTGCTCTTATTAAGTCTGATAGAGTAGTGACTCAATTAGACAAATATAGAGTTAAAGTGATTACTGAATTTTTAAATGTGCATATGTAGCTTGCTTCGAAACCAAGAGTGATATCGATAATCAAGTTTTTTACATTATTAATGATTATGGGATGTTAATTAGTAGATATTGGAACAAATATTTTAATGGATACATGTCAACTAATTTATCTCGCATGTGGCTATGATGGAGGGGAATTCCTAATTAAATTTGGATTGAAAGGAAGATGAAGTATATGATCATTGAATATAATGCAACTAATGAAAGGGTTGATGTGGTTAATTATAATTTAGGGGTTTACACACTTGAAACTCTATAGGCATGTAATTCTAAATACTCTCATGCTATTCCTAGACTTTGGAAATTATATGTTGATGGTGCTAGATGCAAAATTAGGTCTGGAGTAGGAGTAGTTTTAATCAAGCCCATTGGGAAAGAATATAATTCTTCTTATAAAATTTAGTTTTCTTTCACTAATAATTTTGAAAATTATGAAACATTGATCTTAAGATTATAATTTGTTATTAAACACAAAGTTAAAGAACAATTAGTATATGATCATTCTAAACTTGTAGTCAATCAATTAGAAATGATTAGATGCAAAAAAATTAGATGCAATTAGTATATTAGATCCAAAAAATAGTTTTTCCAAATAGACATTCTATCTGGGTAGCTAATCTAGTACCTATTATAAATAAAAATGGAGAGATTAGATTATGCATATATTTTAGGAACCTAAACAAATCTTTTGAAAAGGATAATTATCTTTTTCCATCCCTTGACCATGTGATTCAAATTGTTAGTGGTTCTGCCATGATGTCTTTCCTAGATGGTTTTTAGGTTACAATCAAGTACTTGTTAACAAGGAATATAGAATGAATATTAAATTCACAATAAAATAGGGTACTTTTGATTACAAGAGGATGCCTTTTGGACTCATCAATATAGGAGATACCTTTCATAGAGCTATGGACCATGCCTTTCAAGGTCTCATAGGTAAATGTATCATTATGTATATGGATGATATAATTATGTTTTCTAAAATAGGGAAGATGACATAATGCATTTACAACAAGTATTTAAATGCTATCAAAGGCATGTTATTTCCATTAACCCTAAGAAAATCATATTTTGTGTAATTGAAGGGAAATCGCTAGGATATGTAATAACTAGGATAGAAATTCTATAAATCTAGATAGAGTCAATGCTATATCTAAAATAGAACACCTAAATAGTAGAAAAGAGCTAAATTATTTCTTTGGGAAGATCAATTTTATAAGGAAATTCATTTTGAGTTTTGGAAAGATTGTGAAACCACTCAATGACATGTTAAAGAACGATTTAAAGGTTAAATGGAATGAAGAAATGAAGAAAGACTTCAAGGATATAAATGAATTAATAGGACATATACCTGTACTAATAAGTCCTAACATTGAAAAATATTTTTATCTTTATTTTTTTGCTTCTGAGCATATTATAGTAGCTATATGAACTTAGAAAATTGATAAATGTGATTATCCAATTGCATTTATGAGTACTAACTTCAAAAATGTTGAGTTAAATTATTCCCTAATTGATAAAGAAGCATTTGATTTGGTTAAGGCAGTCAAAACATTTAGACATTAAATTATTAGGAATAAAGTGCATGCTATATTGTTAGATCCTACTACCAAACTCATGTTGAGTTAATGTGAATTAGGAGAAAAAAGAGTAAAGTGGAAGTCCATACTTTAGGACTATGATATTTAAATTAAAAATAATAAATTGGTGAGGTGTCAGTGATTAATTCAATTTATTTATAACACTAATTCTTGATTGAGCATCATTGAGGTTGACCAACAACATTTTGAACCAAATGACTAGTATGATGCAATCATTTATTTCTTGATCAATGGTTCTTATCCTATATGAATGATTAGAGAATAAAGAAGAGATTTGAGGCTTAAAGAAGCTCACTTCTTGATCAAATATGGGATAATTTACAAGAAAAATTATGAAAGAATATATTTGAGATGTGTTTGAAAGGAATAATCAAATAAAATCTTAAGTACCTTTCATGAGAAACTTGGAAGTAGAAACCCCTATGGGAAAACAACAACTTAAAAAATTATAAGGGTAGGATATTATTATCCAAACAATTTCAAGGATGCACACAAACATGTCAGGGAATGTCATCAATGCCAAATATTCAATACAAAGGAACCTAAAGCAACTATTCCCTTGAGGTCATAGCTACTTAGACAGAAATGAAGTAAAATATTTTATAGGGGTTTAGACTTTGTAGGGTTTATCAATAAAATGAATTAAATGAAGTAAACCTAAAGCAGAAACTGGTTATTCAATACTTAGGAACAAAGGAACCTAAGTATATGAAACAACTAGTCAACTTTGTAGGGGTTATTGAATACAAAGGAACCTAAAGCAGCTATGCCTTTGAGGTCATAGCTGCTTAGATAGAAATAAAGTAAAATATTTTATAGGGGTTTATACTTTATAGGGGTTCTCAATGGGGTTTAGACTTTGTGGGGGTTATCAACCCTAATTCTTTAGCTGGGCACAAGTATGTTCTTACTACCATAGATTATTATACAATATGGATAGAGGTAGTAGCAATAAAATAGTGTAGAACTAAATATGTTATCAAGTTCTTAGAAGAGAACATTTACACTAGGTTTGGGACACCAGTATCATTAGTTTGTGATAATGGATCAACATTTACATATATATAAATGATTGAGTGGGCCTATGATAATAAAATAAATCTTAAGTTTTCATCTAATCATTTTACCCTTAGGGTAATGGATTTTTAGAGTCTACAAACAAGAATATGATGAAAGCTATTAAGAAGTCTACAACTCAACAACCAAGAACATGGCATAAAATTACTAAAGTATGCTCTATGGATAAATAGAACTAACATGAAACAATCTCTAAATTTGTCACCGTTTCTCTTGGAATATGGACAAGAACCAATATTTAAATTAGTATCAAATTTCCAACTTACAAGTTTATATAGGAGTATATGGAAGAAGATCAAGAATATGAAAATTCTATGTTGTTTGATATCATCCAAAAGGAGGAATATAGAGAAGAAGCATTTGATAATACTAGCAAACATCAAACCACTATCAAAATATGGTTTTATAAATGGTTAAAGATGAAGGTGTTCAAGCAAGGAGACCTAGTTATTCTATGGGAAAAAGCATCTGAGCCAAAAGGGAAATATGGGAAATCCACTCCTTTTTGGATTGGTCCTTACCAAATTGTTGAGACATTAGGAGAAAAAACCTTTAATCTCAAAGACTTATAGGGAGTGGAGTTTACTTTACCAACCAATGGGTAGTATCTCAAGAATTATTTCTTTGTTGTTCCATCTCAAGTCTCTATGGAGTAATCTGTAAAATTAGTTAGAGTTAGTGTAGGTAGGTTTAGATTAGTTTCATTATTGTCTCTTATTTTTAAATAGTGTTTATGAGTATTTATTTGCTTTGATATTTGGATTCCAATAAGACTTTTATAAGATAGGTCTTCAAGCTCTAAATCCAGCTAAGTGCTCAAAATAACTTCATAAACCAAAAAGGTGGATATGACTCTTAAACATTGGTTGGTCATAGATTTTGGAAATTCTAAGCTTAATGTTATGTTTTTAATAAATTGATGTAGATTAATATATATACCAATTGTTCCTTAAAAATATTAAACCTTATTTTGATCTAAGTTTGATTATAATAAGGATTGCAGGTGTATGAGTGAAACTTAAATTACTAGAATATATTCATGTTAGTACTTAAAGAACATTATTTTCTGGGATGAAGTCTATGACTAAGGATGATTGTCTTGAAAATCAAACATTTGACAAAAATATTAAACACCAGGCTAATTTGGAAATTTAAATATAGTTGAAAAAATGCAAAAAATAAAGGGCCTTATCAAAAATATAAAAAAATTCTAAGCAAAGGTGAATCTAGTAACCTCCACCAGGATTATGGACACTTGACTAGAAGTGAAATAAGGCCTAGAGTGGAACCAAATGTATCTCTATCAAGTATATGGATGCCTAGCTAGTAGTAGAGCAATGCCGAAGCCTTCCATTTTTATAAATTATGATTCATAATAAATATCTAAATATATTACAAGTCTATGTTAATGATTAAGGTCATGAAATCTAGAATTTATTCTTCAAATTCTAGTGGTAATAAGGAAATGAATCCAACTACACACACATCATGACTAAGTTTTGATATTCAATATTAATTCTAAATTTATAAGACTTATTTCAATTATGGATTGATCTTAATAATGGTAATTGATCTTGTGGAATGATTAATCTAATTATTATTTTGAACTAAGAGTATCTAAAGTCTAACATTCTATAATGTTTCCCCAAGAAGTCACCATTTATTGAGGTCAACATCCCTCATTTATAAAAAAATGAGGACCATTATTCAAATTTTGCAAATTATTCTATAATTGGGCATTCAACTTGATCAAAGTGCATTATTGAGTCCCATGTTTTGATTTAGCTTACATTGACATGCTATCATATAAGCTTTATTTGATCTTATCTAATGTTTATAACATTTAGCTCATATGTTTCCATCTTGTAGGATCAATTGATATTCATTATAATGAAAAAACATTCATGGGTTTATGCTTCAATGTAAATCTAACCCTTGGTTAACTAATATTGTCCCATTAAAATTATTAAGTTAACATTTGGTCCTTAATTGATTAATTAAATCCAAGTTTAAATGATGTTCAAAACCTTAGTCTAAATTATTTTAGCCCAAGTTCTTATTAATTCATATCTTACACAAGTCACTTTATTCCATCGTATCCTTAGTTTAATTTTATCGTAAGTTTTGATTGAGTTTATTAATTCATTAAAACTTTAGTCTAAGATTTATGCTAAGTTTTTAATGTCCCAAGCACTTATTCTTTAATTTTATTATTCACATGTATGAATTAAATGTAGGATTTATTGGGTGAATATTTTGTCAACAGCTAACTGATGAGCAAAATAGGTCTCTTCAACCACAACATAGGGAGATTGGTCGGCCAAATGTGCAGGTTTACCACATCAAAGGGGGACAAATCTCTCCTCTCATCAAAGGGAGGTTCCCTATAAATATAAGAAGCTATATACTATATATATATGCATAAAATAACACTCAGGGGTAGTACCACACCATCCATCTCTCTTTTTTCAGAGATGATGTTCATACACAAAGGAGAAGATGCTGGTGAAAACACTAAAGGCACTTATCTTCTTTTAGAAGTGATCTTGTAGGAAGCAACAAGAGTTCTATCAAGTATTGACAAGAAGCAAGTAACAAAGTGGGTAGTAACCAACAGCCTGAGATGTAGCACAAAGTCTCCACCTCGACTACTCAAGAGTGAAATATGAAGGACAATGAGGGTACAAATTCATCCCAAGGTCCTTTACATAGGAAAAAAATATGAAGGATAATGAGAGCACAAAGTCATCCCAAGATCCTTTACACATAAAGAAACTAAAAACACACACTGAAGATAATTATAATAGCATAAAGTCTGAAAGTAACTGACTTCAGGACATCTTCCTTATCACTTCCACTAGTTCTACTTGTTAAATTAAATAAATAAGAATGCATCTAGAAAATAGACATAAGAACAATCTTCTAAAATGGCACAAGCTATAACAACACAAAATCTACAAGTAACTTGCTTTTTCATTTAGATAAAATAATATGAACATCAATCTAAGCTCAAAGTCTCAGTATTCACCTTTCAATTTGGGTAGAGTTTTGCTTCTATAAAATGAAAAGATCTCCCTTGTATCAAATCAGATATTACATTATATAGTAGCCAAGAAAGGCCTGGCACTTTGTTCCATGGAACGACCCATGCTGCATTCAATGACTTGAATTAATTTTCAGTTTTTTCAAGGAGGGCCATGTTGGAGCTAGGCAGTTGCCTTAACTATGGCGTGCTAATTCATCTAATATGTCTCTTCCTTAGTATGGACTGTCTGGTTCTTTTTTTTGTGTCTTCATAGCTATCCCTTTGCCTTTACTTCATGGAATAAAAATAGGCTGCATCCTTGATTTGGTGTGGTTTAGAAATCCAATTGATCCACTATTTCACCTGCTGGAAATAACTTCCTTGAAGATATTTTGGCCTTTCCCTCTTTTTGCTATGATTTTATCCCTTGGGCTATCTTTTCCCCTTTCTAGTTTTGTCTTTTCCTAGCATTTGAGCTCTCAGGGCTATATCCTCAACCTTATTGGCTCTTTACGCTCTTCCATCAGTGGTTCTTCCCCTTTGGCATTTTGGCCTTTGAATGCATTTGAGCTCACGCTCAAGCTTGCAAATATCAACAACTATTTCAATACCGCAAATTTGACATCTTTGGGTTTGTCATCCTCATCAATTCCTTCATGTCTTTCCCACTTGCTTTGGCTACTTTCCATTGATCTCAGCAAGTGGCATGTGGCAGTTTTTGTTGCTTTTTAGAAACACATATTAAAACCTTCCATAGTTACCATGTGGCACCCTCTGCAAAAATATGAGAGAATCTTATCGAAAGAAGATTTATAAAAAACTTGAAATGCAGATGTAGACACTTGTCATGCTCTATTGAGTTTTAACAGGACATGTGGCATATTTTGCAAAGCTTTAGATACCTTTTGAGAGTCATGTAGAAGATGGCACGTGGCAGCTTCTGCCAAGCTCTTAGAAACACTATAGAAACATTTAGGACTCATTTTGGATTCATGCAGATGATGACACTTGTCACGCTTTGTTTAACCTTAGTAACTCACCTAGGGCCCACCATAGTCCTTATGAAATAAAATGAAGAAACTATGGATGTTGACACTTGTTAGCTTTCACTGAGTTATAATAGAACATGTGGCACATTTCGTAGCTTTGAAACTTATTAGAAACTATGTCCTGGTAGACAACACTTGGCAGCTTCCACTTCAACTCTATAAGGGACATGTGGTGGTTTCCATTGCACTTTGAGGTTTGATCTTTCTCAGAGGGAACCTACCCTTGGGGTCTTGAAAGATGATTCATTTTTTGAGTGTCGAGTGTCTTCCACAAGGGTACCTACCCTTTAGGATCTTCTAGGTGGCCTTCAGGCTTTAATTCCTTTAGGCAAAATGTTTGAAGTAATTTCTTCAATTTTGTCTTTTTCCATCAGGCATTTTTCTATGGGCTTTTCTCTTCGGTCGGGCTTATTTCCTTCGAACAAAAGTCTGAAGGAATTCCTTCAAACTTTTTGTCTAAAGGAAATGGTCCTTAAAAACTTTGCCACAAGAAATTTTCTGAAGGGATTCCCTATTTTATTTTTCTCGCTGCCCTCTACAAGGCCACTCGGCTTGGTTCATTGCCCTCTGCAAGGGTATCTTTTTCCTTTGGCTTTGGGGCAGCCCCTTGAACCTGCCGATTGAACCAACTTGTTTAAACCAACTTTGGTTCAATGGTTCAATCTTGCATTTGAAGCCATCCTTTTGTCTAAGTCTTTTTGATCTCTTTGGACCGATTCAACCCATTGATTTCAAGCATGTTGAGTCCATAGAAACATCTATAGAGTCCATAGATTTAAGCCTACAAAGTCCATATATTTCTAGAAAAGCTTTGAAAAATGAACTTGACTACTCAGAACAATTTCTGAAAAGGGGAGAGAGGATTTTGGTCTATTGAACCAAAATAGTTCATAGGTTGTCCTAAAAATGAGTGATATTTTGAGGGACAATAGCTGGCTCCAGTTGGGGAACTTCCTTCAGTTGAAAACTTGGAACATCTAAGGGGAGTAGAAACTAGAATCTCCAGTGCCTTAAATCATGCCATTGGGCCACAAAGTCATGCTACCCAAAAAAAAAAGGCACCAAAAATGAAAATGAAAAGCACAAAATATAACTAAAGACTATACAAATATACATATGTATATATGATCTTATATGATGCCTCAAGATTTGAAGCACTTCAGATGCCACCCATAGTGAGATAGTGAAAATGGCATTCCATCCTAATAAACTAGTAAGAAACCATTTTCTCCTTAGAATCAGTGATGAGCAAATGGAACTCTCCACCAAGAATCACATTTTCTATGCATTCCTTTTGGTTCTCTCTTCTTGCTCCATGGTAAGATGTGGTCTTCAATCTAAAAACTGTAACTCCTAGCTCTCTTGGTAGAGAGTTCCTTTTGTTGACTTTAGAGTATAGCATTATGGTCCATTACCATAGCTTGTTGTTTTTTTGGTTCAGTCTAGTACATATTTTTTTGGTCAGCATCAAACCCCTAACAAAACATTAGCTCAACATCTCCTTTGGTATGAAGGAGTTTGACATCTTGGTCTTGAGTAGTCTTTAATCCGAGCAACAAAGATTCACATTTAGTTATGTTGTTGGTGTTGCTGAACTAAAATTTGTAGGATGAAGAAAAAATATCTCCTTGAGGAGATATTAGCACAACCATAGCTCTTGAACTGGTAGAGGAGCAACTGCCATCAAATTCAAGAATTCATACCTCATTAGACACTGCTTTTCCTTTGGATTCTTCTTCTTTTAGAGGGAGAAATTCCTTAGCATTTGTACTGCATTTTACTAATTCTTCTACTAATATAGCTAAATGTATTTCCAAATTGACACCTTTAAGATATTTGACAAGGGCTTCATGAACTTCTTTTATGGACAAAAAGTAGTTACCCTGCCTAAAGACTCAAACAAAATTTGATCTTCAGGTGCTGATGATTGGGTGACCACATATTTTGTTTCCTTTTCAGGAAGCAATCTCTTCATCACACCTTTGACTAGGATCCTTGCCTCAGACAAGTCCATGTTTAGTTCCCACCAACATCCTTGTAGAAATTTTAGCCAAGAAGGATGCCATATGAAGCTAGGACATCAGCCACCAAGACAGTCATCTTGATTCTCTTGTCTGGGAATGCTGAAAATGTGAATTGGGCATCCTTAATTTATGCCAATAGTGGTGCTTGCTTATTTTCCATGGAAAAACATCTCCAAAATGTTTTGGTCAGTGTAAGGCCAAGGGATTCTACCACTTTGGTAGGCATGACATTGTCTGAAGCTCCAAAATCAATGATGCAATTACTCAGCTTGTGACCGTTTATCAACAGGGAAACATAGAAAGGCTCTATCTTCCCAAGAGCAGTAGGAGGAGTAATGACAAGGTTGTTTGGGATAGACATGTTCCTTGAGGGATCATGATTTGCCTTCTTAGCTTCTTGTCTTATAGGGATGGTTTAGTTTTTCACATATTGAACCAATTTATCTAATTGATCAGGGTTGGACTGTAGGAATTCAAATTTAGACATTTGAATTTTAGCTTTCTTTATATGTTCAATTATATCAATTAGCTTTATAAAGGTCTATGTGGCCAACATGTCTCAACAAAAAACTCACTTCAGGTAGCTGTGAGTTGATGAAGAAGCATTTGAGGTTTTTAGGTGTTGGCTGAGCAATTACAGGAATCCTATTCCTCGGCTTGTAAAAATTTTCAATGAAATCCCTCATAGGTTCATGAGGTTCCTTCTTCATCTGTGTGAGTTGGGCCAACAAGGCATGTGCATCTTCTATAGGATTGAACCTGGCTTCAAATTTGGCTTTGAGTGTGTCCCAGTCAGTCACTGACCTAGCTTACAGATGGTAGAACTAGTCTATAGCAACACCTTGTAGTGTTTCCATAAAAATCTTGACTGCCACGTCTTCAAATTCCACCCTTATCACACCACAAACTATGCTAAAAGCTGTAATGTGTTCATCAGGGTGAACTCTCCCATCACTAAAGAATTTAGGGAAATTCTTTCTTGAACTGTGTGGTAGCTCATGTAGAGGTGGAGTCAAATTGAGTGGGCCAAATGAGTTACCCTAGGGGCCTTGAACTACGATGATTTGATTATGGAAAAGAAGATTAAAAAATCTGGGTGGAGTGGCCAAACTGCAAAAAAAGAATGGGAAAGAACTAGCCCTGCTTCAGCTTGAAGCTTGAGGTTTCAAATTGCGCACTCTTTCTGAGTTGGCATGGAGGTGGAGGAAGATGGTAAGGATATAATGACAATGGGTAAGACCTAGATGAGATTCACCAAATTCTATAATGCATAAGGGTAGGGACTACTTCAATCTAAAACTTGAGGCTTTAGACTACACGTAATGTCCCCAACGGAGTCGACAAAAACTATTGGGTAAATATTTTGTCAACAGCTAATTGATGAGCAAAATAGGTCTCTTCAACCATAGCATAGGGAGATTAGTCAACCAAATGTGTAGGTTTACCACATCAAAGGGGGACAAATCTCTCCTCTCATCAAGGGGAGGTTCCCTGTAAATATGAGGAGCTATATACTATATATATATGCATAAAATAACACTTAGGGGTAGTACCACACCATCCATCTCTCTTTTTTTAGAGTTGATGTTCATACACAAAGGAAAAGATCCTGGTGAAAACACTGAAGGCACTTATCTTCTTTCAAAAGTTATCTTGCAAGAAACAACAGGAGTTCTATCAAGTAGTGACAAGAAGCAGGTGACAAAGGGGGTAGTAACCAGCAACCTGAGATGTAGCACAAAGTCTCCACCTTGATTTCCCAAGAGTGAAATATGAAGGTTAATTAAGGCACAAATTCATCCTAAGGTCCTTTACATAAGAATAGAATATGAAGGATAATGAAGGCACAAAGTCATCCCAAGATCCTTTACATAGAAAGAAACTAAAAACACACACTGAAGACAATTATTACAGCATAAAGTCTGAAAGTAACTGACTTCAAAACATCTTCCTTATCACTTCCACTAGTTCTGCTTGTTAAATTAAATAAACAAGAATGCATATAGAAGACAGACATAAGAACAATCTCCTAAAATGGCACAAGCTATAACAGCACAAAGTCTGCAAGTAACTTGTTTTCTCATTCAGATAAAATAATATGAACAACAATCTGAGCTCAAAGTCTCAGTATTCACCTTTCAAATTGGGCAGAGTTTTTCTTTTGTAAAATGAAAAGATCTCCCTTGTATAAAATTAGAGATTATATTATATAGTAGCCAAGAAAGGCCTGGCACTTTATCCATTGAACAACCCATGCTGCATTCAATGCCTTGAATGCATTTTTAGTTTTTTCAAGGAGGGCAATGCTGGAACTGGGCAGCTACCTTAACTATGACGTGTTAATTCATCTAATATGTCTCTTCCTTAGTATGGATTGTCTGGTCCTTTTGTTGGTGTTTGCATAGTTGTCCCTTTTCCTTTACTTCATGGAAGAAAGATAAGCCACGTCCTTGATTTGGTGTGCTTCATAAATCTAATTGATCCACTATTTCACCTACTAGAAATAACTTCCATGAAGATATTTTGGCCTTTCCCTCTTTTTATTATAATTTGAGCCCTCAGGATATCTTTTCCCCTTTCTAGTTTTGTCTTTTCCTAGCATTTGAGCTCTCAAAGCTATATCCTCAGCTTTGCTAGCTCTTTACGCTCTTCCATCAGTGGTTCTTCCCCTTTGGCATTTTGGCCTTTGAATGCATTTGAGCCCACGCTCAAGCTTGCAAATATCAATAGCTATTTAAATATCACAAATTTGATGTCTTTGAGTTTATCATCCTCCTTAGCAATTCCTTCATGTCTTTCCCACTTGCTTTGGCACCCTCCACAAAAATTTAAGAGAAGCTTATTGAAAGAAGATTTATAAGAAACTTGAAATGTAGATGCAGACACTTGTCATGCTCTGCTAAGTTTTAACTAGACACGTGGCATGTTCTATGAAGCTTTAGATACATTTTGAGAGTCTTGTAGAAGATGACACATGGCAGCTTCCACTGATCTCCTAGAAACACTATAGAAACAATTGAGACTCATTTTGGATTCATGCAGATGATGACACTTGTCACACTCTACTTAACCTTAGTAACTCACCTGGGGACCACCACAGTCCTTATGAAACAAAAGGAAGAAACTGTAGATGTTAACACTTGTCAGCTTCTGTTGAGTTATAACAGAACACGTGGCATGTTCCATAGATTTGAAACTTATTAGAAACTGTGTCCTGGCAGACAACACTTGGCAGCTTCCACTTCGACTCTATAAGGGACACGTGGTGGCTTCCACTGCACTTTGAGGTTTGATCTTTCCCAGATAGAACCTGCCCATCGAGGTCTTGAAAGATGGTTCATTTTCTGAGTGTTGAGTGTCTTTTGCGAGGGTACCTACCCTTTGGGATCTTTCAAGTGGCCTTCAGGATTTAATTCCTTTGAGCAAAATGTTTGAAGGAATTTCTTCACTTTGTCTTTTTCTATCAGGTGTTTTTCCATAGGCTTTTCTCTTTGGTTGGGGTTATTTCCTTCAAACTTTTTGTCCAAAGGAAATGGTCCTTAACAACTTTGGTATGAGAACTTTTCTAAAGGGATTCCCTATTTTCTTTTACTCACTACCCTCCACAAGGGCACCTAGCTTGGTTCATTACCCTCCGCACGGGTATCTTTTTCCTTTGACTTTGGGGTAGCCCCTTGAACCTACCGATTGAACTGACTTATTAGAACCAACTTTGGTTCAATAGTTCAATAGTTCAATCTTGCATTTGAATCCATCCTTTTGTCTAAGTCTTTTTGATCTCTTTGGACTGATTGAACCCATTGATTTCAATCATGTTGAGTCTGTAGAAACATATCTGCAGAGTCCATAGATTTAAGCCTGTAGAGTCCATAGATTTTTGGAAAAGCTTTGAAAAATGAAGAACTTGACTGCTCAAAATAATTTTTGAAAAGGGGAGAGAGGATTTTGGTTTGTTGAACCAAAATAGTTCATAGGTTATCCCAAAAATGGGTGATATTTTTGGGGACAACAAGATTACAAAGTGTCAAATCCTCAATCATATTCAAGATAAATGGCATGTAGGTGATCATTCAAAGTCAATAAGTCAAATTACATAGATAAAGGATTGATGGTGCATATTTTTATGTATGAAGTTTGATGGATGATCCACATTGAAGATTGTGGTCAATAAGTCAAGATAAATCTATGACATGCATTCAATCATGAAAATGGGGATCTAATGGTGAGCATGAAGTCAATATGGTAAAGGATATTAAGATTAAATGTAATGGTGACAAGTGTCATAATCATGATGAATGTTCAATAGATTAATGACCCACATTTGATCAAAGATCAATGACATGCATTCAATCATGTAGATGAAGATCGATGGTGTGAATGGAGTCAACATGTCAATAAGAATAGATTTCATATAAGTTTACCATGTGGCATAAGGACATTAACCATAAGGATACTATTAGCATGGTAAATAGAAAGCATGTAGGGCTACCAAGTGTCATAATTTTAGAATCCCAAATCAAAGATCAATGGATGCATTGAAAGTCAAGGCCAGGAAACTCCCAAGGAGATCAATAGAGTGAATTTGATCAAATTTATAGGAGGCACAAGATGAAGGAAAAAGTTTTAAGAGACAATGGTCATGTTTTTAAATTAAATAAAAAGTGTGGCAAGGGGATGCCACATAAATAGATATGTCTGATCAAAAGATTTTATGGACCTAAGCATGCAAAGGTATAAATAGGAGATAAAAATATGATTTGGGTCACCAAATAAAATATTTTAAACTCTTACACCACCATTAAATCTTAGTTAAACCCTCTTAAATCCCTCAGATGTATGAAAAAATCCCTAAAATTGTTCATGTATTCACTGTTCTAAACCATAAGAGAGAGCCTGATAATCAAAGTTGTTCAAATAGTTTAACCATATAGTCAAAAAGTTGAATTGTCATTTTTAAGAGGATAATTTAATCATAACCAGAATAATGGAAACCTATGGACCTAATTCAAATAAAGTAGTTGAATTATACTTGTCATCTAATACAGAGGGTAGAATATTCAAGGATACAGAGTTCATGTCTTCTTCATACGATGACAAGTATAGAGACTATACATTGACATTATAGAAATTCAGTTGCCATGACTCCATTATGATGCCACTAAACAAAAGTTATTAGACTATATTGATGTCTTGAGTCCTATTTTTAAAGATGCTAAACTTAATAAGGGTATGTTTATTGATAAACCTAGTTTCAGAAAAATAGCATATATATCCTCTGTTGCCTTTGAATCCTATTATAAGCTACCTAGGCCCAGAACAGACCTTACCTCCATTAATACATAGGCCCAAAAACATACCATGATTAACATCTTAGTGAAATGGTTAGAAACTGGTAACAAAGATATTTTGGATCCTAATAAGAAATTCCATGTGAGCCAATTCAAACTAGTAGTCAGAATGGTTATGACCATGTTGAACAAGTTATATGGATTTACACATATTGCAGATGTGGAACCAATATGGGTGCCTATTGTATATTTCATTATTGAGGAAATGGTAGTGCTTCCTCTAGTCAAAATCATTAGCATTTTCTTAAGCAGGTAGATTTATGGGATTAAGATAAAGAAGAGAATTGAGTTATTGATGATGTAATATTTTTTAGATGCCCTATGTGTCACAACCAAAATCCCTAACCAAAGAGAATGGTCCTCAAATGGCATCTAAATTGTATCCCAATATTATTCCAAATTACATATTTATAAATATAAGGACCATATCTAGTTCATTTATGATTGTGTATATCTTATTTTGAGCTAAGCCATCAATGGTCTCACCATGATGAGGGTAATTTATTTAATCAAGAAGTCCATTAAGATAATGGGAGATATTTGGCTATACCCTGATTGCACAGTTATCAAAATAGAGGGAACCCAAAGTGCCCCACTAAAACTACTAGTAAATGTGCTAGATAAGTTGGTAGAATAAGAAGTTGTATACTAATTATTCAATGGAATAGATGTGATCTACAAAACCAAGAGGAAAGTACTTCTCCATGGTTTTCCCATGATAATTAACAAAACCATTTTTAGGAAATGGGACAAAATTGAAGCTTCTTCAAAACATAGTATTTCTTTCAATCTACAAATATATGACCATAGAAAGTGGGATCCATATGGTAGAGTAAAATAGTACTTAAAGAGCAAAGGCATTTTGGTTGTACCTTATGAATATGAACCTAGTGCATTTGACTTTGTGTACACTAAGGCAACCACTTATCATGAAGTTTCTAGAAGACTAAAGGAATATAACATGAAGCCTAAATCCAAATTATTAAGAGATCAAAATATGGAAGACAGACGGAAACATGGTCCTAGACAATATCATCTGGTAGATGTTGGCTCTTTTAGGCTTCCCCTATCTGACATACAAGCAGAGCATAGGATTGAATAAAGAAGACCAATATAATTTTCTTCAAGATCCTTAGTTCTTAAGACCTCTAAAATAGTATAGAAATATTTGCCTCAATAGGAGGAGGTTCATATGATAGCCTTAGATCCACAAGAATTTGTTGAAGATACATTGAGAATGTCATCCATGATATATGAATCAAACATAGTTGTAGAGGAGGAAAATATTAAGTAAGCCAAGCAAGAAAAGGGAAAAGAGAATTCATTGGATATAATGATCATTGATCCTCCTAGGAAGAAGGTTGAGAATACAATTATCTCAAGGAAAAATAAAACAAAAATGACCATCACACCACCTTTGAAGGACATCAAATTATTTAGTTAAGATAACCCTATGTATGGACTAGTTATACTTGAATGGTTCATATATGAACCAAGGTTGGATAAGATTCCTACTACCTATCATCCATGGGCTATAGTGAAGACCATAAACATCCCTCTACAGTAGGATTTGAAGCATTAGATAATAGCCTTAAGAAAGGAGGCTTTCTACTCCAACTCCATTAGCAATCCAGTCATAAGTAAAGGCTTCAATCAAAAGTATGGCCTAGTCTTTAGTAGGAGTCATAAATGATCTAACAACTACTAGCCTATAAGAGTGACTAAGATAGTTGTCATTGAATAAGGTCAATAAGTTATATACCATTGAGCCTTTGGTTCACTTAACTTATAAGAGGGAACAAAGACTAGGGGAAGATTCCATGTTTGAAGAAGATGTCTTGAAGCTAGCTCAATCCCAATAAAAAAAGATTTAAGATGCAATCAAAGGATTGAACTATGAAAATAATATATTTGAAGAACAATCCATTCTTTCAGTACTAGTAGACATTATTAATAGCTTTGAAGTGGCTATATTTGAGACATTCAGTTCTTTGAAGGTAATAAGGTCCAAGTTAGGCATATTGAATAAATATCATGCCATAACTTTGAACCAAGTCAATTAGTATCAAAGCTCAAACAAGAAAATAAAGGCATTGATAAAGATAATAATGGAAAATCAGATCCCTAAGCTTAAAATAGTCAACCCATCACATTTAAACATGGCCATGATAATCTTGATGGAGAAAATTAAGGACATAAATAAATGGTCAAAAGTCATTGAAGGTATATCAAATGATTTCAAACAAATAGAGGGTAGGATAATACAAATACTAATATTATTTATCAAGGATCCAAGCACCCCTAATCAAACAAGCCTAATAGTTGATGAATAATTCCAGAGGAAGTTATTGAGTTCATCTAGGAGGTCAAGAGTAGAAGAAAGGGTACCATAAGGGTTGGCAACCAACATATATTTAACTTGATCTTAACATAAAATTAAAATATTGGAAATGCTAGGAGAATCAAAGAAGTTATGGATAGAATATATGAAATATTCAAAGATTTAATAAGGAAGATAGAGGAGCTTTTCATAGAACCAATCATCAATCTTAGGTTGACTGATGAATAATATGACAAATCCATGATGATTTTGGAGTAAAAACCAAAGGTTGTAGCTACAAGGGCATTTCAAAGTCAACTTGGTTGAATTATAATATTATTTTGTATCAAAATCATGTAAATCATTTTAAAATAATATACTATTTTGTAAAATAATGTGCAATGTGTAATGCACATGGCTTATAGGTTAGTCACATTTGAAAAGTGTCATTGATATTAGAATATTTGTAAGAGGACATTTGTCCTTGACACTTGTATGATTCCCATTTGATAATGACTAACTGACATACCTCATAAATTTTTGTTTTAACCTATAAAAAAGGATATTATTATTTGAAAAAGAAGACGAAGTTTTGAGAGAAAAACTATTTTTTATATTTTGGAGGAAGTAATAAACTCAAGATAATTTTGTGAAAATTGTCTCATTTTGTCTATTTATTATGACTACTCTCTCAAGCCTCTATTTTGGTGTTTAAATTTGAATTAATTTTATGAATTCTAGATGTGCATGTATTAATCTAGAGTTGTTAATTTTAGATTTATGTTAGGTTGACTAATTTTTTTTAAATTCATTTCAATATCATTACTTTTCTGTAAGATGTACAAATGTAATTTTCTTGTTTAAGTAATCTTTAAAGTGAATTTGATTTCTAATTTGCATATTTTTAAATATTGTTATACATTTACCTAATATATGATAAGATCTATATTATTTGTTAAATTCATGTCATATGATAGTTTGAAGATGCATATCTTTTATGAAATTGAATCTTTGTCAAGATGTCTGAACTAAAGAATAGAAACATCTCTCTTTTTGCCTTGCCCTACGTATTTTCTCATTTTTTGATCAAATCACTGTAGTTTTATTTCTCATTATTAATATTCATGCTAGATTAGATTTTAGACTTTAGATTTTGATCATCATTCACTAGACTTAATTAAAATAACTTTAAATTATTCACAAAACTTTAGGACCATGGATGCTCCCAACAACCCCTTGCATGATTTTTTTAAAAATAATTAAATAACTTAGCTGTTATTCCACCATAGATCTTAGGAAGATCACAACCAACAACTCATGAAAAATATTCTTTGAATCTTGAAATGAGAAGTGTTTTCAACACTATGAGAACCCTGTGATACATTTACATGCATCAACATGAAGGATGGATTTATGCAAGTCTATTTCATCTTTAAACTTGCTCAATCTATAAAGTTGCTTATAATCCTCCTATTGGAAATATTGTCATTGATGTCAAAGGTCTAGTATTATAGGTGATAAAGGCCCCATTGCATTTAATATTGTTTGTAATAAATATATATTGGCTAATATGAGTTAATATTTATTTAATATTAACGAATATATTTTTGGTTGCATATGAGACAAAATAAGGGCCCATGGAGAAGTCAAAGAGCCATGGGATAAAGACAAAAGAAGGATGGGATGCATTTTCCCATGAAGAGACATCTTGGGGAATACCAAGAGTCACCAAGTGAAGACAAAGGATTAAGGGTGAAATTTCTCATGAAGGGACACTTTGAGGTATACGAAGAGTCACCAAAGATAAGGAAAAAAGTGGGAAGGACGTTTTTGGTCATGAAGGGTCACCACATGACTTTTCAAAGGCTTGAATATGAAGGGTCATCCAATATTGGTGCCATTTTCCATGAGCATTAAAGGGTCACAAAGGGGGAAGGCCAAAGGTTATTTGGAAAGCTATAAATAAAGGCTTGAGAAGCCATTTGTAATATGGAAGAGAGATGTTGATTTGATATTGTAATATCTAGCTTAGAAGAGCAATTGTGAGAGATGAATATGATTTGTATTTGTTATAACTAGCTTAAAAGAGCAAAAGTGAGAGAGAGGAAAGAGATGTTGTATTGATCTATCATTTATTGAGATAACAACATTGAGATATAGGTGTGTGGTATACACAAAGGGGTTGGTGCTCCTATGGGTTGGTGCTCACGAATTCTTGTTGGCTTGGTGCTCGGCAAAGGGGTTAGTGCTCCTGTGGGTTGGTGCTCATGAATGGTAGCTGGGTTTGTGCTCAACAAATGGGTTTGAAGCTCTTGTGAGTTGGTGTTCATGAATTTTAGCTGAGGTTGGTACTTGGCAAAGGGGTATGGTGCTCCTGTGGGTTTGTTCTCATGAATATACTTGAGATTGTTCTCTGTGGTTTTTCCCACATTGGGTTTCCATGTTATATCTGGTGTCTCCATCTATCTTGTGTGATGTTTATTGTTTGAGTTTTATTTCATATCTTTAATGTTTGATTAAGTGGAATTTGGTTAAATGAAAGTTTTATAAGATATATGATATACTGATTCACCCCCTCCTCTCAGTATATCTCATGCTTACCAATTGGTATCAGAGCAGGTTCCTTCAGAAAGGGTTTAACAGCTTGAAGGTAGATCAAAGAAAAGCATAAGATGGCCAAGTAGCTAAAGAAGGAGAATCAAGAGTTGAAATCTATGGTTGAGGCTCTTAAGGAAAAGGTGTGTATCTTGGATTCTAAATTGGCTATAGAAGTAAAAGAAAATAAGATATTTATTCAGGATCTTAAGAATCAGTTAGAGGTTGCAAATTCAATTTTAACATCAAAAGAAGAAGAATGTAATCAGTTAAAAGTTGAGTTAGGCTCTTTAAAGGATAATCATGAGAAGCTTATAATCAAGGTTGAAAAATATCATGAAATATTAGTCCAAGGAAAGAAGGATGCAGGTTTTGAAGGCAAATGAAAGAAGTCAATCAAGCAGCCCAATGCTTTCAAGTTTTCAAATTCTTTTCATGGCCGTTGTTTTGTTTGTCATCATTTTGGTCATAGGGCAAGAGATTGTATGAGAAGAAGCAATCAATCAAAGGGATATTTCAGTCACATTCAAGAAAAAGGTATGAGAAATATTGTTTGCTTTTGTTGTCATAAGGTTGGACATATTGCTAAATTATGTCAAAATAAAGTAAAGAGATATTCAAAGTATGTCAAAGGTTATAGAGCCCGTAAAAGATATGAGAAGAGTCAAATTAAGGTTTGGAGACCTAAAATAGTAAAGGTTGATTAGGTTGAGTTTAAAAGTGAAAATGAATTAATTGTTATAGTAGATAAAGAATAAGAAAGGAAGGATTGTGAAAAATCTCTTGTTACATTTGAGCATGAGCTTTGTCAAGATAAGATAGTTGCAAAAGTTGAGAAAAATAAAAACATCATAAATGATAAAGTTAGGAGGTCAAAAAGGTTAGACATGCTTAAACAGATTCTACAAGAAAAACACAAGAAGATCAAGGAAGAAATAGAGGAGATGTGGGAATCTCCTGAGATTTATTTTTAGAACCCTATTGTGTGGGGTGTCTCTTCTAGGCTTCAAAGAGACACTTTTAAGAAAAAATGAAGCATGGTGGATGATATTGGGTCTTGCCTATGTTTCATGACAAGAAGGTGAGTTGGCAGATTAAGTTGTATATCTTTTGAGGGAATATATTTTTGAAGAAAATTTTGCATCAGTATTATGGTTTGAGGCTATTATAATGATTTTTTCATATGCAAAGTTTCAAATGATTATAGTCATAATAAATTAAAATGTTGAAAAAGAGCTAACATTTTTAGAAAGAAGGAGAAGGATATTCATGCAGATTCAATGAATAAGGATTAGAGTTTCAAAGTTCCATTCATCAGGAAGAAGGTTCAGTCGTGTTCATGGCAGAAGAAACAACATGAAGATTCTATGTTTGTGCAAATAGCTTTGCATGTAAGAAATAAAGATCAGCCATGGTTTTTTGATAGTAGATGTTCAAAGCATATGATAGGAGATAAGAGTAAATAAGATCAATGGTGGCATAGTGAGATTCAAAGATAAAACCACTACCAAGATAGCAGGAAAAGATATCTTCTCAAAGGCACGATTAAAGAATACATTCAAAGATCAGTGAGAGGAGTTGGGAGTAATTTCTATTACTTCCTGCTATTGACATTCAGCATCAAGTGAGGGGGAGCTAAGTGTTAGCTCCAGGTAGGCCCTTTGTCATTGATGTCAAAGGGGGAGAATAATAGGTATAGGTACAAGTGTAGAAAATAAGTACAAGGAATAGGTACAAGATGCTATAGTAAGGGGGAGTTACTATATGTTTTTAGATGATAGGATGTGTAGGTGACAGGATGTGGTAGTTTCAGGATTAAGGTTGCCATCAATGACAAAGGGGGAGATTGTTGGAAATACTGTCATTGATGTCAAAGGTCTAGTATTATTGGTGATAAAGGCCCCATTGCATTTAATATTGTTTGTAATAAATATATCTTGGCTAATATGAGTTAATATTTATTTAATATTAATAAATATATTTTTGGTTGCATATGAGACAAAAGAAGGGCCCATGGGGAAGTCAAAGAGCCATAGGATAAAGACAAAAGAAGGATGGGATGCATTTTCCCATGAAGAGTCATCTTGGGGAATACCAAGAGTCACTAAGTGAAGACAAAAGAGTAAGGGTACAATTTCTCATGAAGGGACACTTTGAGGAATACGAAGAGTCACCAAAGATAAGGAAAAAAGTGGGAAGGACGTTTTTGGTCATGAAGGGTCACCACATGACTTTTCAAAGGCTTGAATATGAAGGGTCATCCAAGATTAGCACCATTTTCCATGAGGATTGAAGGGTCACAAAGGGGGAAGGCCAAAGGCCATTTGGAAAGCTATAAATAAAGGCTTGAGAAGCCATTTGTAATATGGAAGAGAGAGGTTGATTTGATATTGTAATATCTAGCTTAGAAGAGCAATTGTGAGAGATGAATATGATTTGTATTTGTTATATCTAGCTTAGAAGAGAAAAAGTGACAGAGAGGAAAGAGATGTTCTATTGATCTATCATTTGTTGAGATAGTAACATTGAGAGATAGGTGTGTGGTATACACAAAGGGGTTGGTGCTCCTGTGGGTTGGTGCTCACCAATAGTAGCTAGGTTGGTGCTCGACAAAGGGGTTTGAAGCTCTTGCGGGTTGGTGCTCATGAATTGTAGTTGAGGTTGGTACTCGGCAAAGGGGTATGGTGCTCCTGTGGGTTTGTTCTCATGAATATACTTGAGATTGTTCTCCATGGTTTTTTCCACATTAGGTTTCCACATTATATCTGGTTTCTCTCTCTATCTTGTGTGATGTTTATTGTTTGATTTTTATTACATATCTTGAGTGTTTGATTAAGTGTAATTTGGTTAAAGGAAAGTTTTATAAGATATATGACATACTCATTCACCCCCTCTCAGTATATCTCATGCTTAACAACTCCAAGATTTTTTAAATTTGAGAGGAGGGGTAGAGAAGGTGGGAAGTGGGGTAGATATATGGTGGAAGGGAGGGTCAATCATGAAGGTATATGGGAGACTCTATCTAAGAATTTGTAGGTTGTTAGTGATATTAGATAGTTTACAATCCTCCATAATAGAGGGATAGGGATGGGGTGAAGGAGAGGGAGAGGGGGTGAGGGGTATAGGGTAGTGAGAAAGGGGGTGATTATGAAAGGGATGGGGGAGGAATGAGGAGGGGTTATGGAAGGGAGAGGGAAAAAGGAGTATGGAATAGGGGAAAATAGATGTTCAATCTTGGTCACTTTCCTTTTTTTGGATAGTTGAGGTACGAGTAGACACAGGCTTGGGTTTCTTAAGTGGAACTATTTTTTTATTTATAAGGAGTGTAATATTCATGGTCACTATCATCACATATTATGAACACACACACATATTCTTATGTTCATATTTTACATAACTTACATTCACATGATAATAAAGTACCGTTTAGGCTATTAACATGTGATACTTATTTTTAAATTAACAAAATAAGAGATACTAATGAATCTCCCTCAACCCCACTTACTAAAGTATATCATGTTTCTCAACCTAACCTAAACTAGGTAATAACTCATTTCCATCTAACCAAGTCTTAACTATCACACCTCAGAAGGTTACAAATAGAAAACCAATCCTCCCTAAAAAAGGTTCCCAATGAAATATACTAATGGTTAAGATAAATAAAAAAATCCAAGAGTTAAAATAACCCCTTGATAGTGATAATATGCCTTCACAAGTGTTAATTTGCTCAATTTGTGCCATGGGTACTTTGTAATAATAAGTACACCATATCACATTGGATAATAAAGCATACCAATCTCAAGTTGATGCCAACGTGATCTATGAAAACACTATTCCATGTAGAATCTTCACTACAGTGTTGCCATCCAACTTTCAGATACCAGTGTTACCTACATTTGATGGCATGGGGACCATACTTGTACCTTTAGGCTTATGAGAAAACCATGGCACATGTCACCATTAAGTTGAATCTACTAAAATTATTTCCAAAGTCCCTAGATATGGAATCACTAAATTGGTTCTATCATACAATCCATATTGGGTTACTACATACATATGAGTTATAAGCATTATTTTTCATGACCTACATATAAAATAAGGGACATCAATTCACACAAGGGAGGCTACCCTCATTACACCAAAGTGAGATAGAACCAACAACTAAATACATTATAAGATTCAAATCCTATAGAACCAGCAACTAAATTATTACATTAAACATCCAAATCCTTCTAACATATTTGTAACACAACTATAACATTAGAGATATAATTGGGACTAGTTGTTACACATTTAGGGGAAGATTTGGATGTAGGTTTCTCAAAGTCATAATCATCTAAAATGATACAAGAACCTACTATAGTCTTGACTAAGAAATCGGTGGAATAAAAATATCCACTAAAAATACTCAAAATGGAAAAATATCTACTTTATAGAGCACCTCATATATTGAATAGAGCATAGGGAACCAATAGTGGGGCCATTAAGTTTTTAAATAGAGATAGGCCTCATGACATATTATTCACATTACTATACGGGAGATGATCACCCTTCCTTATACTCAACACCATCCATCACACTACCTACACAAGATACAAAATAAACCATATTGTAATTATCATAGAATCAATAGACATTGGGACAATAATTTTTGTGCACTTAGAAATCATATTGAATAATGTGTTGATAGAGACATTATATTATTTTAATCCTAATTATACAAAATAAACCATATTGTAATTATATTGACTAAGATTTCCTTCTCCACATTCTTCTTGATCACATTCCACTATGAATGAGTTATCCCAAGATGTTCCTTTTATGGAAATAATGGTTACTCATTGTATTATCCATGTGGCTTTTATGACACTTACTTATGTGAGATCTCATACACCATATATTCAATAGATATGGTAGCTAATACATAGAGATCCGAGCATAGTTTCAATTTGACCATAAATTAATATAATTGGCAACAATCATAAAGATCATAACATAATTTCAATTTGATAACTAATTAAGATATTTATAATATGGGATGCAAAACAAAACATAATTTTAATTCAACAACTAATTAAGATATTTACAATATATGATGCATAATAGAACATAGTTTTAGTTCGATAACAAATTAAGATATTTTCAAGATAGGATGCACAATAAAACATAGTTTTAATTTGATAACCAATTAATATATTTTCAAGACATGATGCATAACAGAACACAACTTAAGCATGACAACAAATTAATATATATTATATAGAATCTAAAAAAATATTTAAAAATAGTACATGAAAAGAAGTGTCATTTCTAGAAGTTATTTATAAACCTATAAATCATGAGTAATATGGTTACTTTTTTACCATGCCATCTAGGTTCAGATAGTAACTGCCATAGTCTACAAGCTAGTTCAACCAACTTCACAAATTTAAAGTATAGTTCACAATCCAATTCAATTAGCTTATTTGATTCTTAACACTAATTCGTGGGTAGTTCTAGCTATATGTCATTTAGTACAGTAGGTTATGGGACCTCAATTAACTTTTCACATAGCAAGCATAACTATTATTCTTTTATTTTTTGACACATGCCACATTGATAGTGATTCTCCCTTGAAACTAATTAGGTAGTATGTTCTTACTTACTTGTACATAGTCTCATTTATTCTTACTTATTGTATATAGTTTCATTTTCATGTTACTTGTACATAGATTTTATATATATATATATATATATATATATATATATATATATATATATATATATATATATATATATATATATATATATATATATATATATATATATATATATGTATATATATATATATATATATATATATATATATATGTATATATATAATACAAAAATAATATAACATGTTAAAAACATTAAAACATTCAAATAATGACTCAAAAAATATAAAATTTATAGATTGTATGTATTGTTATGTTTACATTTATTATATGTGCCAAGAAATACATATGTTATCTATATTTGTTTTAAATTAATTTGTGCTCATTTCTTAATTTGAAATAAAGTAATGAAACTAATAATAGGGTGTGTAGAAGAATACCTGATAAAGTGAGTGCATGATCCAGATGATGGTGAGAATATTCTTTGGCTTGGAAGGAATAACCTATAGATAAGAAAGACACTAGAAAAGGGGTTTTTAGGTGGATGGTTGAATGGAATTCATAGCATGATCATGATATAAGAAGCATGAGATTACTAGGAGGCTATCAATCCACTATTTATAACAATTAAGTTGATATAAATGAAAAGAAAGAATACTTGCATTTAATAATTAGAAATTAAATTCATGTAAGATGAGATGAAAGTAAATTACTTGTTAAACAAAAAAACTAAATATATAAAAATTGGGTCAATACTCATGCTAAGATAGTTGGGATCACATTTAGAAAATCAAAAAGTCTCTATGACCAAGAAAGAACATAGACAATAGGGTTTGGTTGGGCTCAAGGGTGTGAAAATAACTTGATGTTATTTTCTATCATAGTGATCATCGATATTTAGGTGAACCATCGATGGTTTGGATAAATTTTGATGGTTGGGTAACCATCAATGGTTGAGATGACCATCAGTGGTTGAGTTAACTATTGATAGTTACCTGTGTGATTTTGGAAAATGATCAAAAAAAGGATTGCAAATTTGGTAATTAGATAAACAAAGGTCTATTATGGATCAGGAGAATGTGAAATAAGATATTGATGGGTCTAATAAGGTGGGGAAGTTAAAAATGGAATATAAATGAAAGAAAATAAGCAAAAGATATATGTAACTTGGTGGTTGAAGGTTGAAGCAATTTGGCCAGAGTGATAGTACTTTGGCCTTTGAAAGTGATACCAATTGAGGTTCAGGTCTCTATTGATGTTACTTATTGGATAAAAGGATGATGGATACCTAGATGTAAGATATCTTGGACACAAATTACTAGATTTATCATTCCCTTTATTCTCCTAATTCTCTCCTTTTATAAGATGAAGTTACTAAATGTGGAAGAGGAAGTTGTTAATTAGGTAGAGGAGAAAGTTGTTAAATATGATGTTTTAAAGCTAGTTTACATCACAAAATAGAAGTTTATAAATGTGCCATGCTTATCTCGTATAGTTGGTAATTACTTAAAGCTTTAAAGTAGGCTTGGATACCTAACTATTGATGGTCAGGATAACCATCGATGGTTAGACTGACCATCAGTGATCGAGGTCTAAAGGAAAATGGGTTATTTAAAAAGTTTAGTAAATTAATAAATAGGATAAGAAAACTAGGTGGTCAATTAGATTTAGGGTTAGGTAGGGATACTATGTGTTTCAACATCTATAACTGTGTAGATTTTGAGTGTCTACATTTTCCCCCTTTTTGTTATGTAGTTTTGAATTAACAAGCTACAAAATAAAAATAGATAGGTTGTTGGTCATAGCCTAGTTTCCCCAAGTATGGGAGGAGGTATTCCCATAAAATTGGGAGTTGATAAGGTGAAATTGAAGTATATTTAGGGTTTGATAAATCATAAATGAGTAGTCACAAGGTGGATGACACAAAAAGGGCTAGGTATTTGAAATACAAACCTTGCGATAACCTTGCCTTGATCATGAAAATGGGTTAGATAATCACTTGGTGCATTTTGTCTTCATGCAATTTCTTGCTAAGGTGGAGTTTATTGATTGGTGGATTGTGTGTGCAAGGTTTCTTTGAGTGATGATCCAATGAAGGGTGGATGAGGATGCAACTAGGTAGTGGTAAGATGAGGTGAAAATATAATTGGGTCAGGTTGTGATAAATGATAAATGGGTACTCACAATGTGGGTGACACAAAAAGGGTTAGGTATTTGAGATTTAAACCTTGAAATGGCCTTGCCTTGATCATAAAATTGGGTTGGACAATCACTCAGTGTATTTTATCTTCATGCATTTTCCTACTAAGGTGGAGTTGATTGATTGGTGTATTGTGTGGGTGGGATTTACTTAAGCGATGATTCAATGAAGGGTGGATGAGGATGTAGCCAAGTGGTGGTAAGAGACATTTAACCATGATAAAAATCATGGAACAAGGTAGGATTTGCTTAAAACTAATAACATAGTGTAATTTGTTATTATGTGAGGTGCATTATAGTTAGCAGTGAAAGATTTGGGTAGGGTTGTGAACTAGGTGTGAAGATGCCTTAGTTTTATATTTTATTGATGTGGGGTAAATTAAAGGGTGAAATGGATAGGTGAAGGGTGGATTGAGTAGATATTAAAGTGGGAATAATATTAGGTATAGGGTTTGTGGATTATAGGTGGTGTTGGAGAGGTTTTGGGAGGTTGAGGGTTCAAGTTGCACTATTGGTGGTCACACAAAGTGACCATCGGTGGTTCAACTCAACTATCAGTGGTCAAGATCGAGAGGTAAAGGGTATAAAGGGACTATCAATGGTTTGAGGAATAGTCAAATTTTAAAGGAAAAGAGGGGTGGTGTTGGAGTGTTAGAGTTTGAAAGCATAAAATGTTTTTAAGATGTTTTAAATTATTTTGGTTGAAATGTTTAGGGATTGAAAATTCTCAAGTGTTTTCTAAAAACAAGAAAATGGTAAAATATTTAAATTTATTTTGAAAACATGGGAAATGAGTGTGTGCTCAAAGTGTGGGGAATTGTTAAATGTTGGCTAACAACAGTTCATGTGGAGAGAGGTGATTTTGTTTGTAAAAGATGGAAAGTGATAATGATGTTTGAAATGTATGTAAAAATAGAAATGTTTGAAAGGGTTAAAAATGTGGGTATGTAAAATTGTGTAAAGTGTATATGAATGCTTATTTGTTATGTTGGTGGTTAAAAAGTTATAAAATATGTTGAAGTGTGTAAATGATCAATGATGTGTAGATAGTAGATCGAGGCATATGTCAAAATATTTAGATAGGATGAGGGGTCAGTGGGTGGAGGTTAGTAAATGGAAGTGAGTAGATGGTGAAGACGATGTGTGAGAGTTGGTCTCTAATAGATGTATAGGTTGATTTGAGAGGTTTGGATAGATGTACGTAAGGTACATGTAAGGGGTTTGGTTGTAAACTTGGTCAAGTTTTAATAGGTTGATAAAGTTAGGTGTAGGGTGGTATTTAGTTAGATGTTGAAAATGAAGTAAGCATTGCTAACATGATTGTTATGCAAGTATATGAGTAGATTCAGATGAGGGACTATGTCCCTCATATTTTTACTAAGGTTTGAGACATGATGACCATAGAAGAGTGGAGACATTTGGAGATAGTCAAACTAGGCCTGATGATTCACTACTAGTACCTTTCATGAGATGCAGGTATGATTGTGGCCCTCATCAAGAGATGCGACCCAACCACAAACACATTTTTATTATTAGGGGTGCTAGTGGAGATACTTCTAGGGAGGAATGTGTTTGAATGGGCCCTAGTGTTATTAGTGCAAATCTATAAGGAGTTATAGGATTTTAGAATATGTAGGTGATATGGGATCAGTGTTGGGTTCATGCTACATTTTTAGGTGTTTGAGCACATTAAAGTACTAAGACCCATAGGGGCAACCTAGTATGGATTTAGCTAAGAGCCATTTCAAGTTGGTTTCACAAGATGGAGAGGTGACTATGCATTGACAGGTGCTAGTGGTGGTGGTTGAAACATTGAGTGGTTCAAGTATGCCTTAGAGGGGTTGATGGTGGTTGATATAGTACAAAGGCTATATGTAGGTTGGCCTAGGTGGCTTGAGTATAAATACTATGTTAGGTTGTGGAGCTAAAAGCTTCACTGATACAAACATGGAGGAGGTTGTTAAGTTATAGGGAAACTGACATCGGTAGTGCAATCAATGTCGGTCATATCCAGTTATAGAGCAACCGACATCAGTCAAGAGTTAGCCGACATTGATCATCTCTAGACAGATAGGGACTGACGTCAGTCAACTGTGCATTCTAGAACTATTAGTTATACGAACAATTAGTTTGTTGAATGGCCATTTTGCATGTAAAGATTAATTTTAGTCTTGAGTTGCCAAGTCTAATTATTGTTTGCATGAGATATATTTAAGAGACTCATGGGGCTGTATTGTAATTAAGGACAAGGAAGAGATCCTTCCAATTATAAGATCTAGGTTTACAGGTGTGCAAAACTAGGTTGATCTATAGGTTGTGTAAGATCAGGTTAGATCTACATGGTAAGTAAGATCATTTGATTTGCAAGTTGTTGCAAGTTTAAGGGAGATCTACTTGGAGTACTTTGAGTACTTGTTTGACTAGCAGTATTGTTACTGACTGGTGGAGGTGAACAATAACTCTATGTTTGAGTTGTTTGTTGTGACCATAATTGAGAGAGAGAACTCTTGAAGGAGATTATTGTATGCCCTAGAGGTGTGGGAGCCCTAGAGGTGTAGGAAGAAGAGTGTGACTTCTTTATTGTATTTTCTTTCTGGATGAGTTGAATACAAGTTTGTATTGTCTCTCAAATTCTGTGTTGTTTCTGATTTCTAGTTACTTGTTACTTCTAGTTAAATTATGTGTTTAGTTGCTTATACAAGGTAATCAATTGTGCTCCTAATCCTGACAAAGTGGTATCAGAGCTTTATGTTCTAGATCCTGACAAAGTGGTATCAGAGCGAGGTTGTAGGTTCTTAAAGCCTGGTTCGGAGCAGGTTTGTGTTTGATTACAGGTCACTCTCAAGGGTTTCTGATTGAGTGGGAGTATAGTAATGGTAGAAGAAAGTAGGCTAAGAATGGATAAGTTTAACAGTAAGAATTATCAATTATGGAGGATGCAGATAGAAGATTATTTGTATCAGAAAGAACTATACTTACCATTGGGTGGGGTTGCAAGCAAGCCCACAGATATGAAAGATGAAGAATGGAAGGTTCTTTATCAGAAGGCTCTGGGATCTATAAGGTTGAGCCTGGCATCATCTGTGATTTCCAACTTATCATAGGCTAAGACAATGGTAGAGTTAATGGAATCTTTGGCAAATTTATATGAAAAACCCTCAACTTCGAATAAGGTATTTCTTATGAAGCAATTATTTAATTTGAAAATATTGGATGGTGGATTGGTACACAGTCATCTTAGTGATTTCCATGGATTAGTAAATCAGTTAGTTTCAGTCAATATTGTTTTTGATGATGAAATTAAGGCTCTCTTAATCTTATGCTTATTACCTGAAAGTTGGGATAGTTTGGTAATGGCAGTTAGTAATACTGCATCTGCTTCAAATGTCTTAAAAGTTGATGATGTTGTTAGTGTAATCTTGAATGAAGAAATTTGTAGGAAAAGCACAGGTGAATCATTAGGGAATGCTTTAAGTGTTGAAAGTAGGGGAAGGCAAAGAGAGAAGATCAAGCAAGGGAAATCAAGGTCAAAGATAGGTAGGAGATCCAAATCCAGGTATGGCAGAATAATTTGATGGAATTGTGGAAAGGTAGGGCACATAAATAAAGATTGCAGGTTGGTAAAAGATTAGCATGAAGGAAATAAAGAAGCAGATGTTGCAGGTATTATTGCACAGGATGCTCTTGTATGTTCCTTGGATAAAGTGGAATCTTGGGTTTTATATTCTGGTGCCTCTTTCCATGCAACCCCAAATAGAGGATTTTTCCATGATTATGTCTAAGGAGACTTTGGAGAGATTTATTTAGGGGATGGTAAGCCTTGTCAAATGGTTGGAAAAGGGAAAGTGCAGCTGAAATTACAAATGGGCAACACATGGGTTTTGAAGGAGGTCATGCATGTCCCAGTCCTAAAGTGAAATTTGATTTATATTGGAAAGTTAGGTGATGAGGGATGCACAGTAACTCTCATAGTGGAATCTTGGAAAGTTTCCAAGGGTGCACTTGTTTTAACAAGAGGTAAGAAAGTAGGTACTCTTTATCTATCTACTTGTATTACTGTTTCTCCTTCTGGTTTATCTACTTCAGATGTAGATGCAGAGATGTGGCTTCATAGGCTTGGTCACATGAGTAAGAAGGGGATGCATGTTCTTGAGTCAAAGGATAAGAGTTCAGATTCAAAAAGCATAGATCAAGATTTCTGTAAGCAACAGAAGAAAGTGAGGTTTCTTGAAACTCATGCTACAAGAAAGGATCGGGTCTATTGCACAAAGAGGAAATCTAATGTTTTTGACAAGAATAGGAAAGCCTTGGTGTTCAAGGAGAAGATGATGGATAGAGATTAGCTCAAGGGAGTAAAAAATTTTGAGCAAGGTAGTTTGAACAAGGTTTTGATTCAAAGTAAGCTCGTGGGTAAAAAGTCATCACTCATAGGAAAACACAGTTACTGGTGTCGATCAGGTGGAACCAACATCAAACAGGTAGGTACCGACATCAGTCATGTGCAGACCAAATTCAGTGGTGTCAGGCAAGTAGACATCAACATCAATCAGGGAACCGATGTCGGTAGTTAGGTCAGTTGCATGGAACCTACGTCAGTCAGATGTATATTGGGGGGTGACCGAGGTCGGTCACTGTTAGAATATATTTTGGGTAGATAGCAAGCTATCAAGGAGTCTCAAACACCCATGAGGAGGACTAAAAGGGTAAGTAAGCCTCAAATTCATTATTCCCCTTCTTTAGACTACTTATTACTCACTGATGGTCAAGAACTAGGAAGTTTTAAAGAAGCAGAGTAGGTAGAATCTAGGAAATAGTGGGAGCATGGCATGAATGAGGAAGTTGATTCCTTGGAAGAGAACCAAACAAGAGATTTGGTAGAGTTGCTAGCCAGAAAGAAAGCACTGAAAGATGAATAGATTCCTAGGTTAAAGAAGAGATAGAATGGACACGTGAGACGGAAGGCCAGGGTATATGGTCTTGAGCAAGCTGCAGGATAATGGAGGTTTAACCATTGTGTTTCCTTTACCAGGTTGGATAATATTAGCTACATTATTCTATTACTGTATGTCGTGTGTATGCTTATTATAGGGTCACACATGCAAGGAGTTGCTGAGCTAAAGGTAAAGTTAGTTCAGAGGTGTGTCATGAAGAATCTGGGAGCAGCAAGATTCTTTGGCATGAGTATTCCTAGAGACAGGGAAGATCACAGGTTGATTTTGTCTCAGGATGATTGTGTGAATAAGGTAGTGGCAAGGTTCAAGATGCCACATGAAAAACTAGTTTGCACACCTATGGATGGACAGTTCACAAAATAGTGTCCCAATTCACATGATGAGGTTAAGTACATGTGTACTAGACCTGAGTTTGCCCAAGCAGTGGGTGTTATCAACAAGTTTGGGGTCAATTTGGGAAAAATCACTGGAAAGCAGTTTAGTGGATTCTCAGGTATCTGAGATAGACCAGTAGCAGGTATACATGTGATGCAGGGTTAAGGACTTCTCTACATGGGTATGTAGAATCGGATGTGGCAGGGGACTTGGATGATAGTCATAGCACCATAGGATGTGTGGTGGTTGGTCTTCAAGATTGAACTTGAAGAGGGATACAAGCCAAGAAACAAAATTAGATGATGTACAAGTACAAGTATAGGTACAAGTGTAGCTATTTATCTCCAAGTGGGAGATTGTTAGGTTATGGAGCTAAAAGCTTCACTGATGCAAACATGGAGGAGGTTACTGAGTTACAAGGAAACTAACGTCAGCAGCACAACTGTCATCGATCATATCCAGTTATAGAGCAACCGACATCAATTAAGAGTCAGTTGACGTTGGTCATCTCCAAACAGATAGGGACTAATGTCAATCGCCTGTGCATTCTAGAACTATTAGTTACATGAACAGTTAGTTTGTTGAACGGCCAGTATGTAAAGATTAATTTTAGTCTTGAGTTGTGAAGTCTAATTATTGTTTGTATGAGATCTATTTAAGAGACTCATGGGCTGTATTGTAATTAAGGACAAGGAAGAGATCCTTCCAATTGTAAGATCTAGGTTTGAAGGTGTGTAAAACCAGGTTGATCTACAAGTTGTGTAAGATCAGGTTAGATCTACATGGTAAGTAAGATCATTTGATTTATAGGTTGTTGCAAGTTTAAGGGAGATCTAATTGGAGTACTTTTAGTACTTTTTTGACTAGCAGTATTGTTACTGACTGGTGGAGGAGAACAACAACTCTGTGTTTGAGTTGTTTGTTATGACCGTAATTGAGAGAGAGAACTCTTGAAGGAGATTATTGTATGCCCTAGAGGTGTGGGAGCCCTAAAGGTGTGGGAAGAAGAGTGTGACTTCTTTATTGTATTTTCTTTCTGGATGAGTTGAATACAAGTTTGTATTGTCTCTCAAATTTTATGTTGTTTCTAATTTCTAGTTACTTGTTACTTCTGGTTAAATTCCATGTTTAGTTGCTTATACAAGGTAATCAATTGTGCTCCTAATCCTGACAAAGTGGTATCGGAGCTTTATGTTCTAGATCCTGACATACTACACGTTATCCTTACAGAGTTGGTATTGAATTTATGGGAAACAAGATGGGGAGATAAAGCTTATCCTATTTGAGTGAGTATAGAGACAATTTAGACTTATTCAAGGGATCCCACTAGATGTCCCTAAATATAGGAGGGAGGACACTAAGTTTTAGTTCCTAAATCCACATCGATAGGATGATAATTTGGACTATGAGGATTTGTCGACTAGAATCATCATCAATGATATAGGGGTTATGAATGGTTATGTGGTGTGGTACTAGGCTATAATCAAAATAATTAAATTTAGATGGGGTGATAAGGGGAAATAGCCTATGGATGTAGATCCTATAGGGGAACTAGCATAAGATGGATAGGTGACAATACCATTAACAACAACACAAACTTAGATTACTAATTTATAGGGAAAGGTGGCCATCTTATAGGGTTAGATCATCACTTTACAGGGTTAGGTGGCCACCTTAACTGGAAAGTGATATCAGGTTAGGATATCTCTTGGGTTGGTGACATAAGAGAGATATTCATTGAGATAGAAGGAAGGAGTGGCCACAATAGCATCATGGGGATCACTTGACATAGTTTTAAGGACTTGGTGCCTAGCCACCATTGAGGAGTTGAGATATTATGAGGTGATAATATTGACATAGTTGCCATTGGAGATGAGATATGCAAAGTATAGGGATAACTTGGTAGGGGGTCCATATATATCTATTCCAAGATAGTGGATATTGATAGTGAGGTAGCTAGGGATATCAGGGGACCACTACCAAATGGTAGTGCAGGTGCCAATGCAGGTGTGGATGGATCCAGTAGGAGTGGTGCCCTAGTGGTGTGAGATTTTATTGACATGGATGGCTATTGTTTTGATTTTAGCCTACATGTCGATGAAGTGAGATATACATGAGAAAGAGAGATAGATACATTATGTCATGTATTTCCTTATTGATGTATATGATGATTATGTGGTGATTATGACATTCATATTGATAATATTGGACTATATTGACATTTATGATGACATTTGATTATATGGATTACATTATGATTATATTCAAATGTTTATGATGTTTATGATGATTATGTATTATTGTATTATGTGGACTCTTGATTATGAGAGGATGTAGATTGATTGTTGGTGTTCATGTTTTATTCATGTGATGGATATGGTGTATTATGATGATGGATTTCATGGATGAATTTATGATAGTGATTCTATGATGATGATGTTTTTAAATGATGACATTAGCTTAGGGATGTATGATTTTAGATATGTATATGATATATTTAATTATGCTATTTGTTATTTTGTTCATAGATGTATATGCTTTGCTCAATGGATATATATGATATATATGATCAAAGATGGATATTTAGTATAGTGATAGAAGGATTTTGTTCATGGTATGATTTATGGATATGAGATATATGTTTTTAGGTATATAGGATCATGGTGACTTCATGTTTGTGATAGATTATTAGATGTAGATATCTTAATAGAATGATGACAATGTTTATAGATATGACATGGTTATTCCCTGATTATGAAGGGGTCTACTTATAATGTATATGATAAATGGTATGATGACCTAGATTTTATGGCTTGTCGACATGATATGATTGATAAAATTATGAATATGTGGTTTACAATTATCTCATTTATTTTGATAATTATTAATGTGTACAATGTGTTTTTGACCCATGCTTTATGATACAAGATGTGTATATATGAGGACATGTGAAATGGAACTATGTTGAATGTTTATGAAATGGATATAATGAAATCATAAAAAGTAGGTGTATATGATACACAAAATGTATAAAAGAGAGGAGAATCATGAGACATATGTCCACATGAAATAATGAATGGAGAGTAAGAAAAAGGCATGATGTGTTCATTGACAAGGGCTTAATGAAATCAAAGTCAAATTGGCTTAATGAAAATAAGCTTGTTGAACGTTTCACATTAGCATGATTTGAGTGAAAAGATGATATCTTGATCACATTGTGTCATGTAAGATCAAAATCACTTGATGTTTAGAGGGTATAAAGGGGAATGTAGGTGAGAGGTAATTTATAAGGGAAATAGATGATACATAAACCTAAAATGGGTCAATTTGCCCCTTTTATAGGTAACGTAATAACTATAATAGATAAATCCATGTTTTGATAGAAAGTGTAGACTAACCAATGAAGAAAGTCTACTACTACTATACACACACACACACACACACACACACACACACACACACACACAAGAATTGATTTCAACCCTTTTAGGATAACTCACTTTAATTTTGATATAGGGTCCCCCTTTTTCATAGTTTATTGTTTTGGATAAAAGGGTGAAGTTAATCGATGCAGGAAGCTTCAAATGATGACTATGAAAAATTTAAGTTAGCCATCCTTCAAAGGAGTGGTCTAAATTTGGATTTTTATAGTTTTCCTTTAAGGGAGCAGTCTATCTTTAAGTAATTTACCTGTTAGGGAGCCATCCATCAAGGGAGAGAATTGTAATGATAGAATTATGGACCCAAGTGATATTTTGGTATCCCAATTTGATTTTGAGTGCTAGTTTTAGATATGAACAAGTCTATTTAGGATCAAAGGTCTACCTTTATAGAGGAAAGACTTTTAGCAAAAAGATTAATGATAGATAAAAAAAGTGGTTGGAAGGACAACTGATCATGGGATTCCATTTTATTAGAGATGAAAAGTATCCATGAGAACCATGCCATGGGTAGAGTCGTGGTATCCATGCTTAGGATTAGGCTATACATATGATGCATAATCACATGGTCCTATGTTGTAATCCATTGTCCCCAAAATAAATAGGGATAGTTAGGTAAAGGGAAGTGAAAATATCATAAACCAAAGGATGAGCTTAAGTTACACATAAGGGTGAGTTTGATCCTTATTTTAATAATATAAAGGATGTAGATGAAAAACATTTAAAGGATCAAGTTCTAGGTTTCCCTTGAGAGAAGACAAATGATAAGCTATAGATCCATACTTATGGGTTATGATGTAGGGTCTAAGCCAATTAAAATTGAATTTACCTCTTTTAATTTTCTCCATATTAGTTACATGTCATTTTTCCTTAAGGATGAGGTCATTGATATCGAATTCTTTCTCTCTTAGATGTTTTTTGTAAGCACAATTGATTAATTATTGATAGATACGAATATGATTGAGGATTGTGAGGTGATGCTCGTTAAGGAGATCAAGATGTGTAAGGTATTCCTGCTGATAATCACTCTTAGAAAGGATTTCATGCAAATATATGTGAAGAGAATTAATCTATACTTTGAGAGGCAAGACTTATTCTACTCCAAAGATGAGAGAGAAAATGGTAGCACCCATAGAGGTTTGAATGCTAGTGCGATAGGCACATAAAATGAAGGGGATGTGTAAGTTCCAATCCTAACTTGAAGCACTAACTAGTTTGGTCAGCATTTTGTTGAGGATTTTGTTAGAGTATTTTGCCTATCTATTTGATTATGGATGATAAGGCAAGGAAAAGCTTAACTTGATGTCAAAAGTGTCACATAGACCTTAGAATTTCTTGTTTGTAAAGGATTTACCATTATTAGTGATGATATTATGAAGAACACCGAAGTGACATATGATATGGTGAGTGATGAAATTGATAATATTTTTAGCTTTGGTAGAGATAAGTGGGATGGCTTCTACAAATTTAGTGAGATATTAAATAGTAGCAATGATGGATTGATTTCATTGTGAATAACGAGGATTGATTTCCCCAATAAGATCGAGACCCCATTGTGAGAAGGGCCAATAGTCTTTGGACTCACGAAGGCCATGGGTAGGTCATGATGTCAATTATCATGTTGTTGACATTTGACACACTTTTTTACATAATCACAATAATATTTATTGAGATTAGGCCAATAATATCCAAGATAAAGGATATGTTTAGTGATGGCTAGGCCACTAAAATGTCCCCCACAAATTATATCATGTGTTTCCTTAATAGCATGGGAAGCTTCGTGATTGTGAAGATAATAGAGAAGGAGACCATCAAAGACACATTTTTAAAGTATTCCCCCTAGTATGGTGTAATGAGAGGTACTATGAATAAAATATCTTTGGGGATTCCTTGAAAGGTTGGGAGGAACAACACCAAGGTTAAGGTAGTTAAAAGTTTGGTCATACCAAATTTCAGAAGGAGATGCTTCCACAATAAAAATGGTAGGAAGGTAAGAACTAATATATGAAGGTGTGATAAATCAATGGATGGAAATAAATAATTTAGATTTAGTGGGATGAGATGGGATTTGGGAAGTAAGGGAAGCCATCATGTCTAAAAATTTATTAGTAGAAAGAGGCACTGACTAGATAAGGTAATGATCAAATGATGCTATGGCTACATCTATGAATTATTTTTACTTCAATAAGACATCATTTTTACATTATTAGGATCCATTGACTTTGTTGATCACAAGTTGGGAATTGCCAAAGATAATGATTGTTTTGATTCTTAATCCTAGAGCGGTTTGGAGACCTATGACTAGGGATTCATATTTCACCACATTGTTGGTGCATTTGAATTAAAGTTTAAAGGAAAGGGGAAGATTTTCACCATTAATGTGAATGAGAATAACTCCAACACCCCCACCATATTAACATTTGGAGCCATAAAAAACCATGGTCATTTTGTAGGTGGGTTCTTCTTGAGAAAGAGTTGTAATGGAATCGTTTAAAAAAGAAAGAGAAATTGATTAGTTGTCAGGTAGAGGAGCTTTGACCAATTGATTGGTGATGACTTTCCCTTCAATATTTTTTTTTAAGGAACTCAATATTGAATTTAACTATGAGCATGAGCCACTTAGCCATACATTAGTTTTGGTATGGCTTAGAGTGAATGTACTTGAGTGGGTTAGTGTTAGTGATGGCATAGGTTTTATGATTAAGAAGGTAGTGAAAAATTTTGGAGGCTATAAAGACTAAGGTGAGGAAATTTTTTTTGAGATGAGTATACCAATTCTTGTACTCTATAAGTGTGTGGCCAATGTAATAGATGGGTTTTTATTTATTTTTTTCATCATGATGAGCGAGCATTGCCCCTACTGAATGGTCCATGGTAGATATATAAAGGTATAAAGGATGGTCTTATTTAGGAAGGATGAGGATAGGTAGAGAGAGAAAGTACTCTTTGATTGAATCAAAGGCTTATTGATAGTCCTTTTTCCACTTAAAAGAAGTGTCTTTCTTGAGGAGATGGTGAAAGCGTTGACATGTTTTTGATAATAAGGAGATGAAGCAATAGATGGATTGAATCTTCCCTTGTAGGTTGTAGATTTGCTTAAGATTAGTAGCATGCAGCATCTCCAAGATTAATTATACTTTGGTAGTGTCTATTTTTTTCTTCAAATGGAGATGATACATCCAAGAAGTTTTATAGATAAGACCCCAAAAATGCATTTTTTAGGGTTGAGCCTAACATGATAATCGATTAGTCGATAGAAGATGATTATGAGAATGGCAAGGTAATCTTTATGGTGTTTTTATTTCCTAAGGAGATCATACACATAGTCTTATACAATTTTATGGATGAGATCATGGAAAATATAGGTCATGAAACATAGATAGGTTGTTCTAGAATTTCTTAGACCAAATGGCATGACCCTTTAACAAAAGTCCCCTATGGGGTGATAAAAGAAGTTTTATGCTAATCTTTGGGGTAAATCAATATCTAATTATATCTTAAGAAACCATCCATGAGAGATAACATTTCATGGCTAGTTGTAAGATCAACAAGTTGGTCAATTTTTGGCAAAGAGAAGTCATTCTTTGGGCAAGAGATGTTGAGGTAATGAAAGTTGATACAAAGGTGAATTCACCCTATGGTTTTGGTAATGGGAACAATGTTAGAAACCCATTATGGATAATCAATAGGTTGGATGAGGTCCATGGATAAGATAAATTAAATTTCTTCTTTGACAAGAAGGGTGATGCGAGGATGTATCCTATGAAGCTTTTGTCACACTATCTTAACCTCAGGATGGGTGATAATGTTATGGAGGGCAATAGAAGGGTCAATTTTGAGCATATATGGATAAGACCAAGTAAAGGCTATGCTATAGTCATGAAGGAAAGAAGGGTAATCTTTTTACTCCATGGAATTAAGGATTGGTCAATTTTGATAATACAAGGGTTATATTGAGTACCTAAGTTGACATCAATGGTGGATTCATTTAGCATGGTTCAGTTCTCAAGAGGAAGGGATTTATGGATAGAAAAATCCCCTACACTGAGATAGGTGAGAATAAAATCATCATCCTGATGTTGGATGGTGTTGATGGTAGGAAAATCTCATTCTATCATTTTAGGATGGATGAGAGGAAGGTTTTTATTTTGACCACCCTTTTGATAGGTTAGGGGGAACAAACTAATGGTATTGATAAAAAAATTTAGATGGGATGATATCGAGGTCCTTAGATTTTGGGGAAGGTGGGGTTGGTGAGGATGGGACATCTTCTTTGTTGGTGGTAATGGGTTTTGGTGAGGTGGTTTTTTCTAGTGGTATTAACCCAAGGCCAAATAACTCATGAGTTTTTGAGTTTTGATTATGGGTAACTTGTGAGGTCCATATTCATAAGGGTTGAGACTAATACCTTCCAAACACATTTGTAAAGGTAAGCTTTGGAAAAGGTAGGTTTGTTGAGATAAGAGAAGTCAGAGGTAAATGGTTGAATATAAGGAGTGGTAGTAGGAGAAAGAAGTGGTTGATCAAGTCCCCCATAGAGTAAATTTGTTTGATGGTTTCAAAGCTTGATAGGGATGATAGTTCTGATGTTAATATCATAGGAAAGGTCATGTTTAAGGTTTCCATACTCTTAAGGATTAGGGAAAGTATCCAAGTCTAAAATGCAATATTCCCTAAGGGAGAGACATTGAAATGTAGATTCTAAGGGGTATTCTATGGGAATTTGGGAAGAAGGTATAGATGAGTTAGTTGAAGATTCATCACTATTGTGAATGGGAATGTTTTTGGTTTTTGTTGGCATTGAGGTGGTATTATCAGTAGTTGATGGTAGAGGAATAAGAATGTCATTAGGCCAATATGTCATATTGCAAGTGGAAAAAGAACTAGGTTTAGATTTGATGGTAATAACTTGACCCTCATGTTTTAATTTAACACATTATTATAAGGTAGAAGGGGCACAACCCATGGCATGGATCCAAGGGTGTCTAAGTAATACCTTGTGTTGGAACTCACCCTTTATAATGTAAAATAGTTTGGTAATGGTGTGGGATCCACAGAAGATATGAAGGATAACTATCCCCAAGGTTGTGGCCATGGTATCATTAAAGGAGTGAAGAAGCATTGTACTTTATGACATGATGTTCTAGGTAGATAAATTTGGTCATAAGCATGGGAGGAGTAATGTTGATGCTAGCTCCTCCATCAATCAACACCCTTTTGATATGAGTGTGATTGATGTATGTGGTGATAAAGAGGGAAAGATCATAATCCTCATGATGAATAAGAGGTATTTCATAATCCTAAAAGGTGATGAGGGTAGAAAGTTGGAGGGCTACAAATATGGGTGCAAGAGGTTTTGGATCATTTGGTTGAACCTATATAGATTGTAGAACCTATATTAGTGCTTGATGATGGTAGGGTGAGGTATTGATCAATTCATAAAGGCTCATTTTCATTGATGTCTAGTGAATTTGTTTTGACATGACACATTAGATGGATTGAGATGCATTAGAGGGAAAGGGTCCCAAAATGGATAATTTGGGATTTGGTGGTGGCATAGGTGAAGGTGTGAGTTTTTGGGGTTGGTCAAAAGGTTGAAAAGTTGAATTTCATGTCTAAGGAATGAAGAATTTGTATTTTCCATTATCCTTATATTGGGCCCATGAGTTGGTAACCATATGAATAGTGTGGATGGGGGGATTTGATATGTTTGGTGGTTGTTTTAGTTCTTCCTCCTCACTCTTGGATGAGAGTGGGGAGTAGGAAAATTTTGTGTAGGCTGAGTTGATGGTAGGATTGGTAATAGAGGTAAAATAAGATCATCAAATAATAAATCATCTTCATCATATAGGCTATGAAAAAGTGCTTGGAGAGCATTTTAGTTCTTTATATCATGTCTTAGTGCCCTATGGTATGTACAAATCAAGTTATGATTGAACCAAGAGGGTTTGGTATTGGAGGTCTAAAATGGTTTGATAGGTGGTAAGATAATGGAAAAAGCTTGCAACAACCTTTGTAGGATTGTTGAACAGGATTCTTTCAAAGGTGTTTGAGGTGATGGGTTTATAGGTTTAGGGATGGGAGACTTCCTAGATGAAATTTTCACCTTAGAAGTTATAAGTGGTGGAACAATTTTGGTTGGTATTTGGGATTGCTTAGTTATGGTTAACTTTGGGGTAAATTATTTGAAAGTACAAGATTTACATGATGAGCGGTTGGATATAGGTGGACGTATAGATGTAGATAATTTGGTTAAGAATGATGGGGAACTAGATGATTTAGTAGGCATAGGTTTGGGTAAAGTAAAGGGTGATGGCTTACTAGAATCATAGGTAATTGGGATGGTATAAGGATGGGGTCCTAAAATAGAAGGGAAATGGGAAGGAGGTGGTATGGGTCTAGTTTGTGGTTAAGGTTTGGGCAACTGTATCTTCTTAATTAATTTTATTGGGGGTTTCTTTGGTGGACTAGGTGGAGTTAAATCCAACTTCAAAGAGGGGTGAGTTTGACTAGGTGTGGGAAGAATTCCTAGATTCTTGATAGGCTTGGTAAGAGGGGAACTAGGCAATTTGGTAATGTCAGATAGAGGTAGTTGGGATGGTTTTCCTATGGTTTTGGAAGAATAGGTGTTTGATGGAGATGTAATAATAGGTTTGAGGATGGATTCAAGTGAGGTTGAGGATTTAGATTTGTTTTGGTATGGGAGACCAAGATGATGCCAAAAGGTGGTTCTATCAAATTTGGGTTGAGAAGTGAACTCTAGACTTTGGATTAATATAGAAAAGGGCTTGTAGATGGGTTTGGTTTATTGGTCATTGGTTTCAAAAATTAAGCCCCTAGGTGGAGAATATGGAATGGCTCCTTCATCCTTGTTCTTGATGGGAGGTTTTAAAATTGGTAGTTGGGTGGGTGAGGTAACTTTCTCTTACTAGATGTTTTTCAAAGATGGAATGGATGGTTCTATGATGGGGGAGGTAGGTTTAGTGTCCTCAAGTAAAGGAACAAACATGGTTGCTTCCTTTTTTTGGGTATCCAAAGGAATGGAGGTCAATTCTACCATTTCAATGGGTGGAGTGGAAGAAGAAGTGGTTAATGCAAAGGTTGCCTCCTTTGGTGTTTCCATCAAAGGAGAGGTAGATAAATACAAGGTATCATTAGGTGAAGAGAGAGGGGTGGTTGATTCCTTCATTTGGGTATTTAAAGGAATAGAAGGTGAATCCACTACTTCTATAAGTGAAATGGAGGAATAAGTAGTCTTGGTAGTGGTCTCCTCAACAATGGGCTCACTAATAATAACATTGATCATGTGTGCCTCCTGAGAGTGAGATGATTCTAGCTTGTAATCATGGTGATGCGTAGAAAGATAATGATTAGGAAAAGGTTTGAAAAATATGTTGAGGGACTAATTAGGAGGTTCATTGGGATTATCAAATTTAATTTCTCCACTATCAATTAAGCTTTAGACCAAACATTTGAAGGTATTGCATTTATTAACTTCATGTCTAATAACTTGGTGAAAGGCATAATGATCATTTTGTTTGCACCAAATGGGCATAAGGTGAGAAGCACCAAATTATTGGGGTGGTTTAATAGATGGAAGTTAAATGAGGTTAGATTTGAGTAATTTATCCAAAACTAAAGCATAAGACTCCCCTGTGGCAGTGTACAGTTTTTGAAGAGCTTGGTTTTGGTTTCAGTTTTGTTGGTAGGAAGGGTTGGAAGAATTGGTTTGATGGGGTTGGTTGATAGTTGGTGGTGGAGTAGTATTTAGGAAAACTTAGTTTGCATATTCTTTCACTTTGGTATTGGGATGGTTGGATTAGTTAGTAGTTTTGGATGGATGATCATTGGATTTAATGCTAGAATTCTTATTTCATATTTTTAATTTTCCTTTGTCAATGGCTTGGTTTTTAATTTTATGTGCCATGGTGAATGTCTCATCAAAAGTTATAAAAGTTTGAAACTAAAGAGTGGGGGTAATATGTTTGAAACAACCTTAAGATAATATCTCAATCAACTTAGGTTGGGGTAGGAAGAAAGAAATTTTATTGATGAAACCTCTCCATCTAGCTATGAACTCATAAATTGATTCATAGTCAAATTGCCTAATAGAATAGAGGTCGGTAATAGAAACCTTTTTGGATATATTTACTTGGAAATGCTTTAAAAATATTTGGTTAAGTTTGGAAATGAAAAGATGGAGTGCTTGGTGAGGGCACTATACCAGTCAAGGGCAGGTCTTGATAAAGACATGGAGAAGGTAAAAAGGAGGAGAGCATCATCATATGTGATCAAATAACAAGAATGATGAAATTATCTCAAATGTTGTTGGGGTTTCTCGTTACCTTGGAATCTGGAAAAATTAGGCAATTCCCATTAAGAAGGATAAACATGGATAGGGATGGATGGATGAATTGGCTCATTATAAATTTTATCATAGGATAAAAGGTTATGAGACCTAGAGATAGATGATCCTAGGTTGGTCATTTTGTCCATTAACATCTAGATCAAATCCATTTATGGTTGGGAAGATACATAATTAGGTGGTAAGCCTTGTTGAGGTTGGGTGGTAGTAATGTATGGATAAGTGATAGAGGGTGTTGAAAAAGCCATATATTGGTAATTAGTCATAGAAGGTTAGGATGGTCCCATATAAGGGTTGATTGGCACAAACAGTTGGGTGGAAGGTGTTATGTATCCTTATGGGTTAGAAAGATATGGGTAAGATGTCATGAGTACTTGTTAAGGGGATGATATGGGTTGGGTTAAAGGTATGTTTGGGTTGGTTGATGGTGGTATGGATGTAGATTGGGTTGGGGGTATGAAAGTGTTAGTTGGTTGTTGATGGGTGGTAACTCTAGTGTTAATAGGTAGGAAGGTGTGAGGTATGGAAAGTACTAAACTGTGAAGTGGGGTAGAAGTTGGTGGGTTGGTTGAACTAAGGGGAATAAAATAAATAGGGGTAGAATAAACCCCCACAGTGGAGGGAGTATAGGTGATAAGAGGTAAGGTTGATCCAATGTTGGAGGTATTGGTTGGGGTAGTAGGGGTTTTATTACTGGTTAGGATGTTGGATGGAATTTGGGGAGTAGTAGTAGGTGGGATATTATATGAAGAAGAGGCTTGGGTGAGCATAGGTTGGGTTGAGGTGGTACCCACCAAAAGATGGGGAGGCATACCACAGGAAGGATCTATAGGAAGAACTAAAGTAAAAGGTGTATAAGGTGTTTAGGTAATAATAAAGAGCCACATGGTTATTATCAAGGAAGGAAATGAAATACAAATCACCCTCAGAAATAACTAGAGGCCTAGTATGAAGGGGAGAAAAATGAGGGGAACCCTCAGCATTAGAGGTATACTTCATGGAGGAAGAAGAAGAAGAAGAAGGTGGTTGTTGGTTGTTGTTATTTCTCAATTGTTGTCTAGTAAATACCATGAGAAGAAATAGAAGATAAAATGATGAAAATCACACCTCAAACAAAGAGAAAACAAAATAAAACAACTCAAGGAATTCAAACATACACTAAGGTGAATTTAACAACCTAGGATTATTTTTAAATCACTTTTGGCTTATGCCTTAGAAAGTGTGAAGAGGAAATTTGGTTTGTAGAGTAGGTACTAAAGAGGAAATCTAAGATTGGTTTCAAGTTATGTTTAGGTGCTCAAGAGAACAATTTGTATTGATATTCATTACCTAGCTTGGTATTGGTGCCTACCCCCTCACTTCACACACCATAGTGATAAGGGTGTCAGATGCTTAGCCAAAATATATTGAATCTCAGAGTTTATATTCAACTAGAGAGCTAAGTTGGTTTTCCCTTTGGTAATGATCTCCAATTAGGATTGTTGGGAAGGGGTAAGGTTTACCACTAGATGATGAAATCTTAGTTAGACCTTGTCTCAAATATGTTTTGATGTGTTGATTGGTTATGTGGTTTGGATAAGTGTGTGATAAAAAGAGTGAAGACTATATTTAATTACTCTACTTTTAAGTTACTAGATGAACTAAGATAAATAAGCAATCAATGTATGAAAAAAGGTTTATTTTAAGTCCAAAATAAATTTTAGATGTCATTCAATGAGCATACAATAAAGGAAGAAAAAGGGATGATGGGTTCCACTGGGCATGCAAAAATGTTTCAAATTGATTTTCATTCATTTTGTAATTTGGAAGCAAGTAATGAAATTAGTAATAGGGTGTGAATAAGATTGCCTGATAAAGTGTGCATGTGACCTAGACAATGGTGAGAAATCCTCTTTGGATTGGAAAGAATAATCTATAGTTAAGAAAGACACTAGAAAAGGGGTTGTTAGATGGATGGTTTAGTGGACTGCCTAACATTAGCTAGATCCAAGAAGCACAAGCTTGATAGGAGGTTTTCAATCCACTATTTATAATAATAAAGTTGATATAAATGAAAATAAAGAATATTTTCATTCAATAATTGTAAATTAAATGCATGTAAGATGAGACAAAAATAAATTTCTTATTAAAAAAACATTAAATATAGAAAAAATGGGTCAATACTCATGCTAAAATAGTTGGGGTCAGGTTTAGAAAATAAAAAATGTCTCTGTGACTAGGTAGGAACACAAAAATAGGGTTTGGTTGGGGTCAAGGGGGTGAAAATAACTTGCTATTATTTTCTACCACAATGATCATTTATGGTTGGGTGAACCATCAGTGATTAGGATAACCAACGACAGTTGGGTAACCATTGATGGTTGAGATGACCATTCACAATTGAGCTAACTATTGGCGATTATCTATGTGATTTTCAAAATTATAAAAAAAAGGATTACAAATTAGGTAATTGGGCAAATAGATATCTTTTATGGATCAAGGGACTAAGAAATAGGATAATGATGGGTCTAATAGGGTGGGGAGGTTATAAATGGAATATAAATCAAATAAAACAAGCAAGAGATACCTATAACTTGGTGGTGGAAGGTTGAATCAATTTGGCTAGAGTGATAGTACTTTGGCCTTTAAAAGTGATACCCACAGAGGTTCGGGTCTCTATTGACGTTGTTTGCTTACTGAAAGGATTCCAAATACCTAGATGCAAGATAGATTGGACTCAAATTGTAATATTTCTCATTCCCTTTCTTAACCTACTTCTCTCCTTTTATAGGTTGAAGTTACTAAATGTGTAAGAGGAAGTTACTAATTAGGTAGAGGAGAAAGTTGCTAAATATGATGTTTTAAAGCTGGTTTACATCATAAAATGGAAGTTATTAAATTTGTCATTATTATCTCATATAGTTGGTAATGTTTTAAAGCTTTAAAGTAGGCTTAGATACCTGACCATCGATAGTCAGGCTAACTATTGATGGTTATGCTGACTATCGATGGTCGAGGTCTAGAGGAAAATAGGTTAAAAGGGGTTATTTAAAAGTTAAGTTAGTAAATTAATAAATAGTCTAAGTCAACTAGGTGGTCAACTAGATTTAGGGTCAGGCAAGGGTTTTAGGTTTTTTGACATCTAAACTATGAATATTTTGAGTGTATATAATCTTAGTATAATTAGTTTTATCATACACACATGATTCACTTATTTTTATCAATTGTTTGTAGATTGCTTATAGGACTCAGGTCCACTACACCAATCCAAAATTGTTATTGTCTACACATTAGGGGCATATACATAGATACATGGGCCTTCACTCGACACATTTTCCCACTTGGGGAATCTTAAACATAGTTTCAATTACCAAGTTCCATCTTTCTATACTCTACATCCTAGCCCTAACATTGTTATATCTTGATATTGATCATGTTATTCTTACTCAAAAAAATTATTGGTTGTTCTACTTTAGAATCATCATATGTACATCCAAACTCTTACACAAATTATTATTACATATTTATGTATACTTTCATTTCTAACTTACCTAGTTTATACTTGATTGTATTTATATGCTTCTTTTATTTGAGGGCATTTAAATATGCCATTATTTGGCTCTACACCACTTCTATTCATAGTATTTATAATTTGGACATGTGCCCATGTCTTTGTGTGTGTTTTCCTGATTATGTATGTGGACATTTGAACATGTCATTCTATGTGAATCTAAGGCAACTTGTGTATTGCTTACATATGTTGGCATTTGAACATGTCCTTGTATGTCTTGTTTTCTCAAATTTAGTGACATGTGCCTATGTACCTTGTATTGTGGCCCCTTGGACTACTTTTTATGCCTCATTAATATGTTTTATATGTATGATTTAATGTATGTGTCATGGCCATGACACTTGTATTTTGTTATTACACACACCAATTTTTGATGCCATGAGGGACCTCATGCATTTACCCTTCCTAATTGGGTGTCATGATGGACATCATGCCCCATCCCCATAGGTAGCTACCCAGTTTCACTCAAATTTTTTTTTACATAAATTGATTACATCTATCTTGATACCCTTATCAATGTTATACATGACACACATCCTACACTACATACTTATGCTGATATTATTTTACATTCTTATGTTATGTATGCACATTATATTAGATTATCATGTAGTTGTCATATATAGTCTAGATAACATACATTTTATAGAGATTTTTATTTTGAGGATAGTTATTTCATAGGTTTGAAAACTCCCTTCAAATGATGGGACATTCACATGGGTTTGTCATAGAAATCATGCTCTTATATTTCACTCATAATACATTTTTTAGCACATAAGCTCAGTTTAAAAAAAATAGACACAAGTAAACACAGTGGGTAAATAGTGACCCAAAAATTAGTACAGTTGCACATAATTCAAACCATAAGGACACTAGTGCATAAATGGGGAAACTAGCACAACATGGAACTACTATCTAATATGTGGCACTATTGTATAGTACTTAGTTTTAAAAAAACCTAAATTGGTCAGAACAATATAATAAGTACAGTACAAGTTTACACATATTCAATTTTATCAGATTCATATCAGTTTGATTAGATTGGGGGCATCATGTATGACATGACCATTCCCATATTTATTTTAGATACCTAGATACAATTTATTATAACTCAATCAATAATATATATACTCATATACAAGATTTAAGGGCATGTGTGTGGTACATTATTTTTGTATGCTCATTTACACACCAGTTAATCATATAGAATGAAAAATCCCATATCATTATCTATGTTATATACACTTGACATCATATTCTAGGTTGCATACTAGTTTCATGCCTTACTCCATCTACAGTGGTTGGCATTCCTAAGTGTCTTAGAGCTACCTAATGTACCCTAATGGCTATAGAGCTGACATACACAGTTATATATACCAAGTTATACATTTACAGTACTTCACATATTATAGTTTAAAATGAATTTTTAGACACCTAAAATTAGCCACCAATGACCTCTAACCAATCTTCAGACCAATTTCTTACATCACAATTTGGGATAAAAACACTAAAACATGCTAAATGGTTCGAACTTATCATATACAAGTGCTGATTTAGGCTAAAGTATTTCTAAATAGTGAAATAAATTTTATGTGATTATTATTTATTCCCAAATCATTTTGGGCCAAAATGCTAAAAATGCAATTTAACACTCCAAACCACTAAATTCCCCTGATTAAAAAGCACACGACACATGCATGTGTTATTTTGTATTGACAACATCCGAAATGGGATATTGTTTTGTATTCAAATAAAATCATATTATAATTATACTCCAATTAAATTTTGATGCAATAATATGACATTTATACCAATTTGATTAATTTGTGCACCAATTTCCAAAGAATTACACTAAAATTGTTTAATCTTACTTAGGCAAATTAAACCAAATTATGAGCTTAAGTAAGAGTTCCACGAAACTTATTGAATATTTATTTATTATAAATTGGTTTATAATATTTGAATCATCATGTGACATCATTTTTTTAGGTGGAATTCATAGGCCATAAATGCAACAAAAATTTGATTAACCCCCCATGCCTCATTAATGCCCCTTATTCTCAAATCATGATGAGAGTATTTATGGATTGTATTTACATAATTGGATTAATTCATGGTCACACATCTTCATATTGATATGGATGGTCATGGTTGACCCTAACCCATTTGAAAAATCTATAAATAGAAGGCCTCACACTCATAATTTTAAGCTCTCATAAGCCAAAGTTATAATGCACAAATTATTTCAAAGCTATTTTGATATAGTGCTATTATTCCAAAATATTGAGTCAAGATTCATAAGCCAAAGCCATAAATATAGTGATGTTAAGGAGATAAGGAGATACCCAAGCTCCATTAACCTAGACTTCTTGAGCACAATCTGAGCAAGCCAATGAAGAGATATCTTAGAGCATTTAGGGAAGGTAAGAAAGTTTGTTTTCTTGCATTTTAGTTGTACTTTGTCAATGGTTTTTCCTCACCAAGCTCCCCCTAAGATCTTGGATTAAGGTCTTAGTTTATTAGTGTTTTTTGGATTTGATTTCATATACTAACATGATACTAATCTCCCCTTATTAGATTCTTATGTTCACAAATATCATGTCCGGTGGGACTCAACATATCCCACATACCAAGGCTATCAATATGTAGGTCTTAAACTAAGGTTTTTGATGCATGAAGCTCTCTAAAATTGATTTTCTAACCTTTTTTGACTAGATTTCATTTTCACGGGTTTACATAGAGATCGTCGATGGTTAGGGATGACCATAGATGGTTAGTTCTAACCATTGATTGTTGGGTTATAGGGTAGAAATAGACCAAAAAATTGCATTTTGATTCTTTCTATCATACATGTTCTTGATTTCTAGGTTTTAAAAACATTTAAACTCCTCAACTAAGTTTTACTTTGTAGGTTTTCTCAAATTTTGAACTAATCAAGCCTAATCTAATGCATTTATTTTTTGAGGTTTTACCTTTAGGTTCATAGGTCATTGATGATGGTCTTTTATCGATCGATGGTGATTCTACTCGACCACCAATGGTTATCTATAAAAGGATCGATGATTTTTGCCTTGAAACCACTAATGGTTATATGTAACCATCAATGGTCATTATGTGAAATTAAATCCAAACCCAAGAGCTAAATTTCAAACCTCATTTAGTCAACCAAGAAAGTGATTCTAAGCAGGGGGTTATAATCTAACATTTACAAGTTGAAGGATTGATCTAAAGACTAATTTTCTTATTTTAACTAATCAAACACTTCATTTTGGGCTTTAAAAGGAACTTAATCAAATTAGACATTTCAATTTGGGTCCTAAAATAAATGTGTCAAATCTTGCACATTTGGATATCGGTTCTTAAAAAGAACTAGGAACTTTCCTTTGGTGCTTTAAAAGGAAAAAATGCATGTTAATGTTGAATGTTTATGATTATTTTTCAAAAAAAAAAACTTAAGGCCAAGGGGGAAAAGAACACCAACAAAAACATCAATTTAGTGCTTTAAAACCAAACTCACTTCAAAGTTTTGTTTTGTATAAGTCATATATCATTGTTTAGTTAAAATTGTTTGAGAAAAAAGGAATTTGTGTGTGTATGCTCTCCCCCCATCCCATATAGGGAACTTGTGGGATCAAAAACACAATTTTCATTACAACTTGTGCCTTAGTACAAAGGTATAAAAATGAATTTATCTAGGCTCTCCCCAAAACCCAAATGGTTTGGGTGATCTAAAAATAACCTATAAAGCCTTTTTACTTAGATTTTATTTCATGCATTTTGGTTTGTGAGGAGAACTTCATTACCTCCCACAAGTTCTATAGGTAATATTTGACCCAAGGCTTCATCTCCCAGCATTTTTTTCAACCCCTCACCATGGGGGGTATACAAATTGGGATCACCCCATTGAGATGGTGGTTTGAGTAGTTAAACCATCCTCATTAGTAGCAGGTTAAGCCACTAAGAAAGTGATGGATGTAGTGGTTGTGAAAAATATAAGACCTTTTCATAATAAGATAATTGATGTATAATCAATTGACATGTTGCTTCTCTTGTGTGTATACATGAAAGTATGTACACATGGAATCAATCTAGATGATTGAAAACAAATTAGTTTTAGTCAAACCCACTTTGCCACACCTTGATAGGATTTAGGATGATATACTTAGTTGTATTTTTGTCATTTATTATTGTATTTCTTGGTGTGATAGAACTAAAACTTGTTGTTTAAAACCATGTATTGAATGTGTTTGTTTGTCCACATTACTCCATTGTTTGAGGAGGCATTATGCCATCCATTTGATACCTTGATTTATCTTAGAAAACTTTTGTGTCAAAAAATTGGGTGTGGTACTTGGTTAAGATGGGTAACATTATGTTTCCCAAATCATTTCAAGTCTTGTGCCTTAGAATTATTTGAAACATAAACATTATTGCATCTTTTGGGAGTGTTAACATTATTACATAGTCTAAATTGTTTTAAAGGACTTGTATTATCTCGTATCTCAATCATTATTATTTAAATGAACCACATGTGCCTTGTTGGATCTTTGTTCTATTATTTTTACATCATTCAAATTTGATTAGATTATTGGTCATTAAAGCATAAGTTTTCTTAAGTTGAGTCTTCAATTAAAATTTCCAAGCTCACATCCAAACATTTATTGATTTTTGTTTAGGCTTTGACATGCAGGGTCTGATACACAGATCTTTCTATTTTGGGTTGCATAACTTAGGTTAAATTTTCACACAAAATTCAAAAACTATATTATTTGTGCCTTCATTTATTAAAATCAGTCCATCTTCAAAATGCCTTTTATTTAGTGTTTTCTACTAATTTTATCATGTTTATGTCTAGAATCAAGTGCCTTATTTATGTCAAAGTGTTCCAAGTTTTTTAGATTAAAAATAATCATCATTTTGTTTCAAGTCTATCTTTTGACACTGATTTTGGCCAAAATTCCTAGCACAGCCTGTTTGAGCCTAACTTTTAACTCCACATGTAGACAAAAGACCTAGAAATATCTCTCTTTCCTAGTTTAGACCTATTTGGAACATGTTTAGACATTAGAATTGGCATCTTATTTTTAGGTTATTTTACTTGACCTTGTTTATGTGAAATATTTAATGTTAGATATTTGATGTTATACTATTTTTAAAAATATTTACATTAGACCTTTTAGAGATACAACTCCACCTTTGACCAAATTAGACCTAGTTGAACCTTTTATCTTTTCAAACATAACTTTCTAGATATTTTATAACTCTAACCCATCTTGTCATGAAAAAATTTCCATTTGATTTGACCATGTCTCACTATACACATAGTGGAGCCATGCATAATCTAGGATATGGAAATGTTAGCACGAAAGAAGACTTTGCTCAATACCCTTACAAAGATGATGTTGTTTGGGAGATGAATTCTTATCTACCATAAAACATTGAAATAGGGGAACAAAGTCAATATCCTTTGGCTAATTATTTGGTTATCACACCTCCATACATGGAACAAGATCAAAAATAGATCACCCAATATTTGGCTAGTGTACTTTCGATTATAGAACATGTTTAATAACAAACCTATTACATGATCATGCCATCAGCTTATGATCTTAATAGAGCCATAGAAGTAGGGCATGATAATTTACAACATCTACCAAGAGGACATTTTAACATGTTTTAAAATTCAAACAATGATCAGGCCTCTTCTAGCAACCCTAATGCCATAATAGGAATGTCATATCAAGATTTGCATATGCCTGCCACACAAAGAGGTGTCATGGAGGACCAATTAATACAAATGTAAAAACTATACTAGGCATACCAAAACCTAGCATGTAATTTTAATCAAATGTCCATGCCAAATTCACATCTTATTTAATCACTCCCTTCAATGGGAGTTTTATTTGAGTTGACATGTTAAGAAAATCAAGGTTTTGACCCACTTATGTAAAATACTTTAGTTGAAAACATCTTCAAAACCCCAAACATTGAGGAAGTGTATTTTACTTCTATGTATAATAGTGAGCAAAATGTAGTGGATAATATGTAAGTAACATCCAATCCAGACCAAAGTGGTGTTAACACACAAACACATAGTCAACAAAAAAATATGCCTTTAACACCATTAGTGGTTTGCAAACTTAGGGAGTAGGAGTTTCTACAATCCAAACTCAATCAAATACCTTTAATTCTCAAATAACTACTTCATCAAGCACCCAAAAATAAGGATTAAGTAGTCAGCCAACAACTAGTATCATGCCACAATAGAATGTGATGAATCCTACTCCTCTCCAATAGGAGACAAGTAATATTCTACAATAGCAAGCATCATCCAATTGACTAAAAAAATAGAGATAAAACATATTACCATCTTAATAAGTGAAAACCAATGTTCCACCCTGATAGGTAGTAGTAAACTTACCTATTTCATCATAGACTAACATGTTGATCTAAAACCAAATGATGTTTAACCAATAACATACAAGTGGTATTCATTAACAGATGTCGAATCTCCAACATGCATCTATTTTATAACTAGGATTCATGTAATAAAGTGGTTCTAATGTTCCTTAAGTACCTATTAGGCAATAATTTCCTTTCATGTATAATGTGCCAAAATTTCAATGATAAGGTCTTATTTTACAAGTCACTCTCAATCAACCACATATGACTAGTCGATAGCATTTCCCTATTCAACCTCAACAGGCATAGTATAGTCATATACCACCATTCCAACCTTAGTATTCCAAACATAAAACATAAGTACCCAACCCCAACCATAATATCACATAACCACAAGTTTAATTTCAATAATTGAATCCTAATCCATGAATGCATATTCTTGGTCCATTTCCTAGCTAATCCAACATTTCCCAACAAATGCCTCCACAATACCTCAATCAAATTAATCCATTTGTAACCACATAACCTCCATCATACCTCAGTCAAATTAATCCACTTATGATCACTCAACCATCACCTCAAGATAATGATCGCACTATTATCCTAACACAAGATCTATAATAAATGAAATATACAATTACCCTCATTCAACTTAGGAAACAAGTAAAGAAGTTAATTTTGGATGACATGTGCTCTTACCCTTTCAATATGGAGTACTTAAAAATACCATTTCCTCCAAGGTATGAGCCACCAATGTTTGATAAATACAAGGGGAAAGGTGACCCTAAAGCTCATCTAATAGAATTCTTTATTGCATGTCGACCAGTGGCTTATAGTAACATCTATATTTTGTTGTTGTTCCCATGAAGCCTAATAGGGAAAGAATTAGAATGGTTCCTAAAGTTGCCCAAGAATTTAGTATTTGATTTTGATGATCTTTTAGATAAGTTTGCACACCACTTATTTTACAATCTTGAGCATGAAATTTCATTGGTAGACTTAACATGAGATAAACTTAAAGTTGGTGAAAGCTTTGAAATCTATTTTTAGTGATGGAGAGCCTTTGCAAACCGATTCACCCATAGTCTACTAGATAAACAACTAGTCACTACTTTTACCAAAAATTTACATGGAGAGATATCTTATAATGTGTGCACATGTTCAAACATATCATTAACAAAGGTTTACTAATTGAAAGAACCCTCATTAAGAAAGGTATCACTAAATTAACCTTGTCAAATCAAAATAATGGCTAGAATCAAAACTAAAATAGTGTCTAAAATTCATATCCATCCCAAGTGCAAGCATCAAAACCAGCATAAGATAATAAAAATGATAAAACCAAGAAATTCAATAATAATAAGAATGTTGTAGGGAATAGATTAATAAAATCACAACATGTCTAAATGATGTAATCACGATCTACTCGACCTATACCACTTTTCTAGCTTACTCCTAACCAATAACATTTTTAGTAGCCACAACAGTGCAATAAGCACAATGACCTAGACCGATGTTGAAAATAAAATAAATATTAAAAATACCTAAGACTTTTCAAAACCCTCCTCCAAAAATAAATGTTCCAACTTGTTATGTTTTTAGCAACCTTGGATATCCCATTGAGATTGTGTATTTACAAACTAGCCTTAGTTATTTTGATCAGATGACATATTCCAAAAGGGATAATTCTTGAGGGTACTAACATTCCATACTGGTATAAGCCAAATAAATTTTATGAATATCATCATGTCAATAGACATAATTTATAGAAATATGTGAAAATTAGACATGTGATCAATAATATGATTGAAAATGGAGAGATATCATTATATCATGGAACTTCCACATCCAATCAAAACCTTGGCATTTATCAAAATCCATTTCCTCAACCTAATAACCAATAACATAGTGAATAGTATAACATCAACATCAAGAAAAATAACATCAAAAACCAAGGAAAAACCAACAATAAAATCAATAGAACCAACAACATCAAAATACTAGACAAAACCAAGGTTAGAATGGTAACAGTCAATAGACTTATCATGAAATTACACATTACTAAAATACAATTATAGGACATATTATAAAAGGTCACATTAACACCATTTACATTAATTCTAGACCAAATACCAATCAGATAAGATCATTTCTAATCATACCCAATCAACCAAACCATTTTGGCAATCCCTTTTTGACCTAAGACTGCACACAAGTGAACCAACAAGTATGGATTCCCATGTTATGACCTTATACTGATAACTTGTTGGTAGATCATGACCACATGCAAGTGCATTGGCAATTGAGACTTATCCTATATGTCCCCTCCACCATCATTTTTTAGAAATAATGGTCCTATACCTAGTCCTAATTATGTAATCAAATCTCAATGATCAAATATTACCATACCAGGCCCACAACCATTTTGCACTTCACCCATCATCTAACCAACCATTCTACCTCAAAATAAACCATTTACCACTATCTAAATAAAGATGTTTGACATTTTGGAAAAATTGTAAAATATTCCATCACTAATCTCTATTTTATATTTGTTGCATATGTATATAATCTAAAAAAAACATATTGATAGAGTTCCTTGGTCAATCCATAGTTCCAAATGACATATCTCCTGATAAATCTCAAGATTTGGATGGACATATGGCTCCATCCCAAAAAGTAACCTTAAATGAAAGCAATATGGCATCCCTTATCTTGTTACAAAATAATCCATTATACATCAAAGTCTACATAAAGAGGCACAAAGTGAAATATGTCCTCATAAACAATGGATAGGGTTTGAATATAGTGTCTCTAAAGCTTATCAAGCTTCTCAGGTACACCTTAATAGATATCCAAGTAGAAATAATCACCATTAAAGCCTACAATAATGAAGAATGAGAATCACAAGGAACCATTAGATTTTTGGTTATCATTGGGCGCTTGACCCATGATACATTTTTCCATGTGTTAGATCTCAACTTGTCATATAACATGATTCTGGGAAGACCTGGTTACATGAGATTCATATATTCCCATCGACACTACACTAGTATATCAAGTTTTCCCACTTAGGGATGGATGTTAGTATTTCACAAGGTTTACAACCATATGATCATTTCAAACATCTCAAGGCTGAGTTCAAGATATATAATTACTATTTTGGCATTAATTCAATTACCAAATAAGATAAAGGGAAAGTAATACTTGTTGATTTACTAGAGGCTAGTTGTATGCATGCTAATACCCTTGATTCCCTTTCCCACATGCTACCTCCTAAAATATCCAATCATTACACCATTTTAGATAATGACCCAAGAAAATAGTGGACCTATGACACCTTTCACATTATAAAATTTCCATAGAACCCTAAGTTATTTAGAAGACCAAAATCCAAACCACTCATGCATTAAAAAAATAAAGGGAAAAGGCCAAATACATAGTCCAATAGTTGTCACTTTCATACCAACCTCTGCCAAAGAAAAGGACCCTCTCAAAGGAGATGAATTATGGTTATATAATGAAAAATTGGTTGATTGTTACAATAATTCCAAGTATCGTATTCCTAATCATATTATGAAAAACCAAGACTATGAAGGAGGAGGCCTTGGGCCAAATTAATAGGGAACACGTGAGCCAATTTCTATAACTAAGTAAAAAATACCCTATGAGCTTGGATTTAAACTACCTGAGGTTGACCCCATCTATCTTATTTGAGTTCCATTACCAATGACTAGTGATGATGATACCGATAGTGAAGCAGAGTTTGATCATAGCCAATTTGATGACTTAGCCCAAACCAACCTATTTGACCATAATTCCAACTGTACCCTTTGACTAGTCATTCATCATATTCCATTACCATTGTATTATCCCAAATTCATAGACTAGGACCAACAAGAATCCAACATGCTAATTTATGAGTTCTATAACAATGAGGCCTTTTGTGAATTTCTAGGCCTTAGGGACAATCTTTCATTGGGAAATCATAAATTAGAATTCTCAATCAAGTTAGATCTTGAAAAATATTTTAGAGAGTGGGTTAACACCCTTATTCCAAAGAAAATAAATAAAACATCAAGTTCCCAAAGTGAAAACCTCTTTGAGGCACTTTATGATCAAGGAAAAAGTAAAGATAAAGACCAATCTATAGGTGAAAACCTATTTCATGCACCATTATATGGGGGTGTTCAACCTTCAAATTTAGACTAGGAAAACACTAATGATGAACTTATTAATGGGTCCAAGTGTAGTTTTTAAGAGCATTAAGATTTTGATCACATCATCTAGGATCAAAATAATAATAAAACCTATCTACAGATCTAAATTCAATCTTGAAGAATAATAATCCTTCGATCAAATCATATAGGAGTTTCTAAACATGACCATATATCCCCTTGGGGATTCTAATTCATCATATCTAGGATAACTTCAAGAACAAGTCCTAACAGAGGACTCTGACATAGCCAAATAGTTCAAATATTTGCCCACTATTCTTGAAGATGGTTCAACCCTTCTAGTGGAACACACAACAAAGGTAAACATAAAGTCTCTAAATGACCCAAAGTGGATTAAATTAGGCATGTCTCTCAGTAAAGAGGATCATAAAGTATTAATATCCTTATTAAGGGAATTT
>JARHVA010001784.1:3087500-3098490 GCA_037957365.1 Torreya grandis
GTTAGTTCATTAGTTTGTTTTTAGATTCAATTTCAACTACTAACATGATACTAATCTCCCTTTATTGGATTCTTATGTTCATATAATATAATACACATGGGAGGGAAATGATGGAGTCATAACATACTTGAGTTTTTGAGCCACCCACATGAGATGATTAGACACACTATCAGTCTAATCCAAGTTAATCATATATCATGATCCACCAAGTAAGGGTGGGTAATGATGGAATCAAAACTAGATTGAGTTATTGCACCACACACACATGAGGATTGATCAATCCATCATCTCCATCTAAACTATTCACCATTTGATCACTACACACACACACAAATGTTATCACTGAGTTCATACATTGGTTTTCATACCCAATGAGGTGTATTCATTCCTTTCCTCTTTCCTATCTCTTTACTTAGTTTTACTTATTTACTTAGTGTAGCCTTTCACTTTTGATATATCTTAATTAAGGACTAACTTATGAATATTTCACTTGAAGGACACATATTAGAGCATGATTCACATACTCAAACCTAACTTCATATACTCATATTCAACTTCACATTCTTCACTTCCTAGGTAAGTTTAGGTATGCTTCTTTTTCCTTTATCTTGGTCATTTTATTTTACTACATTTTTAGAATAAAGGTGGGGAATGTAATCACTTAAAAATGACCACCCATGTCTTGTATGTCCACTTGACGCCACTTTACCCTTGGTATAGCACTCAACCAATCTTAGGGGATATTTTGACCTAATTTTAGTCATATGATAGTTATAAATAACACCCAACCCTATAAAACACCACATGGGACCCATAATGGCACAATTCATTAGTGACTTATATCCCTAAACCCTCCAAAAAGGTAATTTACCTATCCTTAAGAGGACTAGGGTCAGTTTAGACCTATTCTTAACTCACCCTCCTAAATAATTTTTATGAGAACACTATATAAACACTACTCTCACACTCTTACACCCTATGTAGACATTATCACAAAGAAACACACAAAATTACTACTTCACATTAGAGGAAATCTCGTAATTCTTCCAATATTATATTGACTTATCCCATACATTCAATAATCTAGCCCTAACATAGGTATTCAAATCTCAAGTGGCCTCCAAGGCATCCTCTCATAGATTTACACTTAGGTATTCTAACATTCACTTGTAGCTACATTGAGCACTTAAGTAGGAGAACTACATTGGGCTTGATCCTTCCTTGGAGTATTGGTATGTAGGCAACGTTCCCACATAAGGGTGTAGATAAAGAATCCAACACATCAGACCCACTAATTCCTTTTTCTCATAGTGTTCATTTAAACCCTTTTAGGCATGAAAACATAGGATTTGTTAAGAAAAATAGAGATATAAGAAAAAATATTAGTTAGACATACCTAAAATTTAGACCAAAGCTAGAATAAGACCTGATTGACATAACTAAAAAATCATTCAGATGATAGACATAACGGATACTAACACTAATATAAGGACATTATTGCCACATTTATAATAATGGATCTAATGTCCAATTATGGCACTACTATATAGGAGGTTTTATAACACCAAGATCCTATTTTAAACACCCTGACTAGCCTTTGGTTCTGTTTCTAGCCTCTAGATCATCTATCTTAGGTATTTTCTAGCTAAGTCATTATTTGTACTATTTATTAATATTTTTATAAAATTTAAAGATAGTCAATTTTGTAACAAATTAGTGGTTATATTTATTGCATATTATTTCCCTAATTTAGTTTACTCATCTTTTTAACAAATATAGGATTTGCATTAAGTCCTAAAAGGTTAAAATAGTTTGGTATGGTGTATTATCTACAAATATGAATTTTTACCTCTATTGCATGGAATTTTTTAATAATTCCATGGTGTTTTTTACTTGATGACTTTCTTGGACTTGCATGGAGCTAATTTGTCTTGAATTCAACAATTTTGTATTGTGTGGTATTGATTTGACACAATTTTCTTCTCTCTTAAGCTAAGTTATATATACTATTTGGTAGACTTGTCATTATTTTGGATTTTATCATCCAATTCCAACGTGTTTTTTTTGTTTTTACTCTTTTGTACTAAATAAAAAGAGTTTACCTAATCCAAGGGCTAAGTGGCATTGAAAACAATTGTTTTAAAGAAAATTTGGTGTATTAAGGGATTCCATGGTCACATGGAAACATGTAAATCCCTTATATTTAATCAAATGAGTGTGTGTGGGATGTATGAAAAGATCCATTAAAGGTATTTAAATATTCAAACAAACTATAAGGTGTCATCTTGACAAGATAGGTCAATTTCATTTCATTTAATGTTTACTCTCAAATAAAAGGCATAATTTTTAATGGAGAATATTTCTAGAAGGGAATAATAAGTTTTATTTTATTTTTAGTTTATGAAAAAAATAAAAGGTCACTTTTACAAAACATAAATAATTTTTATTAAAATTAATAAAAAGTTGAAAACAAATCAAATTGTGTAAACAAACAACAAAAATCTTAGCATTCAATATCAATAGTGCTTGTGGCTTGTGTTTACAAGTCAATTTTTCATGATCAAACCACTACACTTTAAGCCTAATATAATTAAAATAATGACATTTTTATCATAGTCCTATAAACCATCAAAGATAAATAAGGAAAAAATCATTTTCCCATTCCCTACATTACACATTCGTGATTATCACTAGACAAATCCTAAAAATGAGTAAGAACACTCTAATTATATAGGGCTTTCATGCCTAAATCTAAGTAATTATTGTAAATTACATTTCATATTTATAGAAACTCCTTTTCACATACTACCTAAGTACCACATACAATTCTGATTCATGTGATTTAACATCTCTTTCATGTACCATTAGTTATATAGAAAGGGTGAGATTCTTCCATATACTGATTATTATATATGAAGGGTGAGCATATAGAGAGGCTTGGTATATGGATTGGGTGTTATATATAAAAATGGGACCATTTTACAGTGATAAGGAACCATTCCATCTTTGATACAACAAATACACATTATATAAAATTATTATTGGAACAACCCTAATGGAAAAGGGAACCTAGTAATAATGGTATAGATAAGTGTAAAACACACTAATTTTGAATTACTTGTGGTTCAACATCTTTGACAAGTGATCAACCCACTAAAATGAAAGAAGCAAAAGAGATAACATCATAGAAGTAAAATAATTCAAAAGCATTGGTCTTGATGAGGGCCTCAGTTGATATATAGGTGTTTCATCACATTAAAAGGTGTAAAACTCCTTGAGAAATTTAACTAATTTAATGATTCCCACTCATAATTGGATTTCATATAGTTACAGTTAAAAATATTCAATTTAGAGTTTAAAAAATGGGGATATCAGGAGTTTGGCTTCTAAAATCCATGCAATCAAACATGATGTTGATGTAATTGGTATAAAAATTATTGTATATATAACCACCTTAAATCTTATTATTACATATTGAACCTACTTGGAGTCTTTGCAAATAATAAATTAATTGAATACTCTCACATTTGATCAATTGGTTGAGAATTTGGTTGAAAGAGAAAAAACCTTCAGAATAAAAATTGAGACCAATGGAGAAACAATTTATTATGAAAAATCAAAAAGTAAATTCTTTCAAGAATGCATTAATTTATATATGAAAATGTAAAAACAAATGGTGAGGTTAAAAATCCAACAAAAATAATAGCCAACATCAAGAAATGCATAATGATAAATTACACTCGTATTTCAAATGCTTTGATAGAAAGGAGTGATGAGACCCATGATTGAAAGACATCATGGGATAAAATTGGAGCCTACAAAAAATAAAAATTTTAAAAGGATAAGAATAAAAACTTATAACTATATTTATCTTAGTTCTATTGTGAATGTGTACTTAGCATCTTTGACAAATAAAATAATGATTTAAAGAGTTCAACCTCGGATAATGCTTGGGTTCTAGACATTGGTGTCACACAAAATATGACTTTCTGAATTATTCAAGAATTTTTATGATGAAAATTTTTGTTTAATGTATTTGGTAGATAGAACAATTTTGTGACATCAAAGAAAGTGTATAATTTAACTCAAGTCATTAGGACTTTCATACTTCATTATTTGATATGTACTATACCTTGATTGGTTAAAAATAAACTTGTTGTCTCTTGTGTTAATTTAAAAATAAGGCCACTCCATTCTACTTGGTGATGGAAAGGTAAATTTTAGAATAAAATGTGATAACGTAGTTATTTTGACTGGGTACAAGGTATGAAATTTAAAGAAACTTAGGGGTGAACACTCAATTTCAGTAAATTTTTTTCATCTCATAGAAGAAGGAATTCTATCAAGTCTTTTTTGGCATGCCATATTTTAGCACATACACTATGACATCATTTTAAAAAATACATAAAAATGGTGATATAGGATCACTAACTCTTCCCAAAAACATGGAAAAGTGTTATTCCTACATATTGACCAAATATAAAATAGATCTAGTTCAAAATTTAGAATGGAAAGTAGATATAAAGTTATAATTGGTTCACTCTGATCTATGTTCTCTACTAATCCTCCCAACTGGTGGTCGTGAATACTTTTTTTTATCACTAGAACATGATGAATTGGACATGTTTTTTGAATAAGAAATCAAAAGCCTTAAAAATGTTTCAAATTATGTTTTAAAATGAAGCCCAATCGTGCATTAGCACACTCATGACTAATAATGGTATTGACCTCACTTCAAAGGTGTTTGAAACCTATCTCAAGTATAATTAAATCAAACATATTTTAACATTCCCTTATACTCCTCAATATAATGCAATAGTTGAATGCATGAGCATAAATATTATGAACATGGTTTGGGTAATGTTATTTTTCAAAAGGGTAAATTTTCACGTCTAGGTAGAATCAACTTAAATAATATATACCTCTATAATAGGTCATGATAAGTATCCCTATATATTAAGACACCATGTGAAGTCTTGTGTGGTCATCTCCCTCTAGTGAAACTCCACCATATTTTTGGATCAACATGATATAAATTCATTCCCAAGGATAAAATGAACAAATTGTAACATAGGAGTCATCAATGCATGCTTTTAGAATACTCAAATTATTCAAAATCATTATAGACACTCAAAAACTACACATGATAGTTTTAGATGTCAAAACACTTTAGATCCCTATCTGACCCTAAGACTAGTTAACTACTTAGCTAACTAAGATCATCCATTTGATAACTTACTAACCTAACCCTTCAACCCATCCCTTTTTAACTTATCTTTAACCATTTTCCTCTAGGCACTCGATCATCGATGGTCATTCTAACCATCGATGGTTAGCCTAACCATCGATGGTTAGGTCTTCAACTTGCTTTGAAGCATTAATATCGGTGTACAAAATGATCAACTTCCTCTTAAATAGAAACCTGATTTAAAACCATTAAAAAACATCATAAATAGTAAATTTGTCCCCCTATCTAATTAGAAACTTCCTCATACTCAATTAGCAACCCCATCCCATAAAAAGAAAAGAGTAGGAGGTAAAGAGGACCCATGCCCAAGATATCAAATCTTCTTTCACATAGGTATCCAACCTTCCTTTATCAATCAAGTAACAATAATGGAGACTTGAACCTCTATCAAAATTTCTCTCAAGGCCAAAGTAATATCACTCTAGCCAAACTGCTTTAGCCTTCCACCATTATCTATCTAGTAAGTTGTAGGTATATCACACTTGTTGTTTATAATATCACTTCATTTTAACCCTCTTGACCTGATTAGATGTATCTCCTAGTTTCTCATCTCTAACCAAACCCATACTAAAACCCCTACCTGACCATTTACTCAATTTGAAACCTCTTTATAAAAAATTCAAAAACACACACATAATCATTGATGGTTATCCTAACCATCGATAGTCACCTCAACCATTGATGGTCATCCAATCACTAATATTTATCACAACCACTAATAGTTCACCCAACCATTGATAGTCACTATGGCACAAATAATAGCAAGTGAATTTCAATCCCTCTACCTCAACCAAACCCTACTTTTTGTGTTCTTTCCTGTTCACAAAGACTTCTCTAATTTTATAAACCTAACCCCAACTATTTTAGCATATGTATTGACCCATTTTTTCTATTTTATTTAGTGTATTTGAATAATTCTTTTACTTTCTTCTTATTTCATGCATTTACTTTCATGTTATTAAATACAAGTATTATTTCTTTTCATTTACATCAACTTAATTGTTATAAACAATGGATTGACAACCTCCTAGCAAGCATATGCTTCTTAGATCTACCTCATGTTAGGTATTCCACTCAACTATTTTTATAACAACCCCTTTTCTAGTGTCTTTCTTATCTACAAGTTATTCCTTCCAAGCTAAAGAGTTCCCATCATTTTCTAGATCATGTGTACACTTTTATTAGGTATTCATTTACACACCCCTTTTACGAGTTTCTTACTTTCTTCCAAATTAAGAAATGAGTGGAAATTAAGAGAAATGTTTTGGCATGCCTAGTGGGACCTAACATCTCTTTTTATTCCTTTATTTTGTGCTCATCCAACAAAATCTGAAATTTCTTTTGGGCTTAAAATAAACATTTTACATACGTCAATTGCTTACTTATTTTAGTTCATCTAGTAACTTAAAATCAAAGTATTAATTGTAGCTTTGACTCTTATATCACACACCTTTTCCAAACCACATAACCAATCAACATATCAAAACAAACTTGAGACAAGGCTCAACTAAGATTTCATCACCTAGTAGTAAACCTTACCCTTTCCTGACAATCCTAGTTGGAGGTTATTACCAAGGGGAGAACCAACTCATCTCTTTGGTTGAGTATAAACTTTAAAATTTATTATATTTTGGCTAAGCACCCGACACCCTTATCATTTTGGTGTGTGAAGTGAGGGGGTAGGCCCCAATATCAAGCCACATACTGAAGATCAATACATATTTCTCTTTTGAGCACCTAAACACAACTTAAAACCACCCTTAGATTTCTTCTTTAGTACTTAATATACAAACCAAATTTCTTCTTAACACTTTCTAAGGAATAATCCAAATGACATTTAAAAAGAACCCTAGGTTGTTAAATGCACTTTAGTGTATGTTTGATTTCCTTGAGATCTTTTCCTTTTGCTAGCTTTATGTTTGAGTTGTGAGTTTTGCTATTTATTTTCTATTCCTCTGATGGTCTTTACTAGACAATAACTAAGGAATCAAACCAACCAATAACAACTTTCTTATTCTTCCTTTATGGAGTATAATTTTGATGTTGAGGGTTTCCCTCATTTTTCTCCCCCTCTTACCAAGCCTTTGATTATTGTTGAGGGTGATGCAAATTTCACTACCTTCCTCAATAACAATCTTATGGCTCTTCATCATTACCTTAACATTTTATCTAACTATACCTCTCTTTCTTTGGTTCCTTCTATTGATCCACCTTATGGTGTGCCTCCCCATCTTCTAGTGAGTGCCACCTCAACCTAGCCTTTACTCACCCAAGCCTCTTCTTCTTCCAATATCCCACCTATTACCACTCCCCAAACTCCACCAAATATCCCAACCAATAACCAAACACCTAATACCCCAACTAATACCTCCAACATTAGATTAAATTCACCTCTTGTGACATGTACTCTTTCTATTATGGGGGTATATTCTATCCCTATTTCTACCATTCCCCTTACTTCAACCAACCCACCAATTTTTACCCCACTTCAGAGTTTTGTAATTTCCATACCTCAAACATTTCCACCTATTAACACTAGAGTTACCACCCACAAACAACCAACTAGTAATTTTATACCTCCAACCCAATCTAAATTTATACCACCATCCACCAACCCAACATACCTCTAAATCAACCCATATCATCCCTCCAACAAGCACCCATGACATCCTACCAATATGTTTCTAACCCATAAGGATATATAGCACATTCCACACAATCATTTGTGCCAATCAACACTTATGTGGCATCATCCCAACCTCTTATGACCACTTACCAATATGTGGCTTCTTCAACACCCTCTATCACTTATCCATACATTTATGCCACCCAAACTCAACAAAACTTGCCACCTAATTATGCATCTTCCTAACCTAAAAAAAATTGGTCAAGATGTTAATGGACAAAATGACCAATCTGGAGTAATCTATCTTTTGGTCTCGTAGCCTTTTATCTTATGGTCAAATCTGTAATGAACCCATTCATCCATCTATTCCTATCCATTCTTATCCTCCTTAATGGGAATTACCCAATTTTTCCAAATTTCAAGGCAAGGAAGACCCCCAACAACATTTAAGATCATTTCATCATTCTTGTTATCTAATTGCATTTGATGATGCTCTCCTCATTTGTACCTTCCCCATATCTTTATTATGACCATCCCTTGATTGGTATAGTGCTCTCACCAAGAACTCCATCTTTTCCTTTTCTTAGCTAACCCAAATATTTTTAGAGCATTTCTCATTAAATATATCTAAAAGGGTTTCTATTACTAACCTTTATTCTATTAGGCAATTTGATGACAAATCAATTATCGATTTCATAACCTGATGGAGAGGACTCATCAACTAGATTTTTTTCTCCTTAACCCAACCCATTTTGATTGAGATCTTCTCTCAAGGTTATGCCAAACATATTTCCCCCACTCTTCTAGTCCAAACTTTATAAACTTTTGATGAGGTATTCAACATGGCACATAAACTTGAAAACTATTTCATTGATGAAGGGAGATTAAAACTATGGAACAAGAATTCTAGCTTTAAATCCAACGACCCCTCCTCTACCAAAAACACTAACCAATCCAACCATCCCACTACCATAACAAAATAATCTAAAAAATTAGTGGTCCTAAAAATTACTCCACCACCAACTATCAACCAACTCCTTTAAACCAATTATTCCAACCCTTCCTACCAACAAAGCTAAAACCAAAACTGAGCTCCTCCAAAACAATATAACCCCATAGGGGAGTATTATGCTTTAGTTTTTGGAAAAATTACTCAAAGCTAACCTCATACAACTTCCACCTATCAACCCACCCTAATAATTTGATAATTCTCACCCCATGCTTAGTTGGTACAATGAGAATGACCATTATGCCTTTCATTAAGTTATAAGACATGATGTTAGTAGATGCAATACCTTTAAAATTCTTGTCAAAAGCTTAATTCAATGGAAAAATTACATTTTATAATCCCAATGTACCTCCTAATCAATCATTCAACATCTTATACAAACCTTTTCCTAATCATGCTTCTTCTACCCATCACCATGGACAAACACACCTGAATCATCTCACTTTCATATGGCACATAAAATCAATGTTATTATTATTAATCCCATTTTTGAGGATACCATTACCTCAACCACCTCAACAATAGCCTCAATCACCTCCTATTCCTTTGGATACCCAAATGAAGGAATCAAACACCCCTCTCTCTTTACTTGATGAGACCTTAGATTTATCTACCTATCCTTTGATGGAAATACCAAAGGAGATAACCTTTTCTTTAACCATTTCTTCTTCCTCCAATCCACCCATTAAAGTGGTAGAACTACCTTCCATTCTTTTGGACACCCAAAAAATGAAGCAACCATGTCCATACCTTCACTGGAGGATACCACACTTACCTCCCCCATCATAGAACCATCCATTCTCCCTTTGGAAACCATACCAAAATAAGATAAGGTTACCTCATCTATCTAACCACCAATTTTGGAACCTTCCATCAAAAACAAAGATGAAGGAACCATTCCCTCTTCTCCACCTAAGGGCTTAGTATTTGAAATCAATGACCAAGGAACCAAACCTATCTACAATCCCTTTTCTAGACTAGTCCAACGTTTAGAGTCACTTCTCAACCAAAATTTGATAGAGCCACCTTTTGGCATCATCTTGGGATCCCTTACCATAATAAAATCCAAATCCTCAACCTCACTTGAATCCACCCTTAAACCCATTATTACCTCTTCATCAAATACCTATTCTTCCAAAAACATAAGTGAACTATCCCAACCACCTCCATTTAACATTTCTAAATCACCTTATGCCTCTCTCACCAAATGTAGTATTAAGAATCTAGGAATTATTCCCACACCTAGTTGTACTCACCCTTCTTTAAAGTTGGACTTAACCCCATCTAGTCCACTAAAGAAACCCCCAACTAAACCAATTAAGAAGGTAAAGTTACCCAAACATCTACCTTGAACTAGAACCATACAACCTACTTCCCATCTACCTTATATCTTAACACCCCCATGCTTCTACCATCCTAACTACCTATTCATCCTTTAGTAAACCATCCCCCTTTCTCTACCTATGCCTATACCCATCAAACCCATCTAGTTTTCCATCATTCTTAACTAACCTATCTACCTCTACTTTCCCACTTATATCCAACCCCTCATCATCCAAATCTTATACTCTTAAATCATTTGCCCTGAATCCAACCATAACTAAGCAATCCCAACCACCAACTAAAACCATTCCACCACATATAGCTTCTAAGGTGAAAACTATTTCTAAGAAAGATCCCATCCCTAAAAACTTTAAACCCATCACCTCTAACACCTTTGAATGAATCTTATTCAACCATACTACAAAGTTTGTTGCAAAATTCTTCCATTAGCTTACCACCTATCAAACCATTATACCCTTTCAATACCAAACACTTGTGGTTTAATGAAACACTTGATCTATGCATACCATAGGGCACTAGTACATGACACAAAGAATTGTAAATCTCTCTAGGAACTTGTTCATAGCCTATATGATGAGGATGATCTATTATAAGATGATCCTTTATTTCTCTCATTACCAATCCAACCATCAACTCAACCTATCCAACATTTACCTACTTATTTGTTCTCACCCAAGAGTGAGGAGGAGGGAATAGAAGCAACAATCGAACCCGACAAATCCACCCATCCACACTATTCATATTCTTACCCAATATCAGGCCT